>CM061920.1:228609358-228639365 GCA_031002005.1 Vandiemenella viatica | reverse complement strand
AGGAGATGAGGACCCACGAATACATTGCCAGCTCATTGACATCTCACCAAAAAAAATGGCACCATTATATTGCTTCGTGTACGTACCACACCTGAGCCAAACAACTGAATATAACTTGATATATATTTTGATCTACAGTTTCAGCAAGTGATAAATTCAGAACGTTGAACGACATAAGGACGAATGCGATAAAAGGCATATTACTTCTCGTTGTTTTGTGCTTATTTAGATAAATCCTAATTTGGTGCTCCTAGTTGAGTGTTAAAATTTCTTGAGCTCATACTGATAGTTCTCTAGCGATACGTGATATTATACCTCATTCCAACTGTTATTAAAAAGTAATACGCGTAAAATGGCTTCCTCGAATGTGAAGTGACAAATTATTACTTAGCATGGAAAATATTTTACTAAAAATCCTAAAACGTATGATTCGAATTTACATTCCCTGATTATTAAGGTCAAACAACATTGCTTCAAGGGCCTAAATGGAAAGTTTTTGATTTGAGAGTTAATAGCATTAAATCTCCACAGAGCAGAGGTCGTCCACTAACACGATATACAAAGCAATCTCAGCATTATGCTGTTAGATTAAGGAAAAAATGTGTCTGCAGGAATTTTAAAACTGAGTCTGTACAGGTAGAGGAGCGACAGTAGTTTGGGATGATTTTTTCCGCATATCGTGGTAGCCGGCGAGGCAGCCTACTGTGCGGTGACGTCACGTACCTGCGGCAGCTGTGGGCCGTGTCGGCTGGGGCGAGTTGTCTGCCGGCGGACGCCGCCGCTGCTACTGGCGCCGCGCCGTGCCGCCCCCGGCGCCGCCGCCGCCTCCGGCCTCAACATCAGCGCCGCCGCAGACGCCACCTGCTCTCTCCAGCCACCCCTCTGCGACCGGACACAGAACAGCAACGTCTTAATCTAGCAAAATCAACTGCATCACCTGTTTGAAACTGCTTTAAAATGCTTCTGATTAAATTAAGATTCCTTCAACTCAGCTTGCAGTTCTCTTTCGTTCGTATATGCAGTGCATCTGTCTTCTGCTCTTGCGCTTCGCTAACCACCAAATTTAATTATTATAACACATCCATTTTCCTCCAAACGATGTTCTCTCGTCAGTTTTTCTACTATGGCTTGTAGCACACCAGTTCATGGCCACTTCTACATATTATTTCTGCATACATGAGGAAACTTTCAGTAACAAACTTAGGAATCAGAAATGAGGAACCCTTTAGAAAACAAGTGTATGCATCACAACACGCTCAGGAAGAAAAACGAAAAATGAAGTAGTTACAAATGCGAAAACACGTTCGAAACAGTTGTCTGGGATATCTTGAAACATGGTTCAGTCACCTAGCTTGTGTGTGAGCGCCAAACCTCCGCAATATGTGGAAACAAAAATACGAGAGCATTGTAGGGTTACTCACATGCAAAAATACGCTAATGTTTGCCAAACTGGAAGGACTGTTTAAGGACCACTAAAATTATTTCATCCCAACCGGGAGTCTTAGAGATACATCACCTTTTATTTTTCTTCTTTGAAAACTTGTTTAAAATATTTGTGATAGTTCCAGTTTCGTCACGTTGTTGGAGACAGTTTAGGCCATACTGCATAAGCGCACGAGTGAATGTATTCTATGTGCTGGCTGAGAATTAAGCGTAGATTGGAAGATGGAGTACTCGTTGGACTTGCACCACGAGTATATTACCAAACGTCTGTTTCGAGAGAGTGAGTGTGGACTGAAGGAAATAGTAACTTTGAAACACGAAGTTCTTGGCGGTTTTTCCCCGAGCTTGGAGCTAAGTAATAATTAATTACACTTTCACTTTCATTCATGAAAAGGCCAGACCGAATGAGCAGAAAAATGAAACAAAAAAAGTGAGATTTCAGTTGGTTGAAAATGAAGGCGTTGATTGTGTCCCCAAATCGTCCCAAGGGAATAACATTTTTAGGAGGCTGGAAGCCAGGAAGTATTTTACTAACGTTCCATAAATGATTGATGGAAAAACCTTGCAGCAGAAAACACACAGCGGTGGTTCTCCTGTGAGACTTGAGTAGTAGGACTAGCATGGGTGGTGGCTAGCAAACCACTGGGAGCTTGTGATAAACATGTGACGCAGGGCGGAAAGGAATTGCTTGAAACCGTTCGAGAGTAAGTCTGACAAGAATCAGGCTTGAATCTTTCCATTAGCAGTTATTTTCCCGTTTTAAAATTTGTGAATTAGTTTAAATTAATTTTAGCATGGCAGTGTTTAATCATTACAATTTGGTTCAATGCGTTACAATCATACAGACCAATAATGTGTTTGTCTCCTACTTTCGTATCATGAAAGTGGCTGTCAGAGATGGAATAACATATAAAAGTCACACAATACCTCTTGGGTGAATGGTAAGTTTCGGGGCAGGTATTCAAGAAGAAGAAAGTCCAGACTCACAGATTTTTATTTCTGCTTAAACTCCAAATCATTCCAGGTGAATGCTGGTAGAATTAATTCATCAAGCAAATGGCCAATTTCCTTCCAGTACCTTACCTACAGCGTTGTTCCTTGTATTAACCGCATCATAGACTAGCTGCAAATTCCAAGCCCCTCCAAAAATAATAATAATAACATAACGCGCTTGGTGGCCATAAGCCATTTAAGCCCAGTGATGTTTTATGTCAATATTTGTCTCTAGAGCCAAAAAAGAAATATGTTTTGTTTTCATATTTCATAAATTTGAGTCCTGCGAGGAATGAGAGATATTACTTTCATTTTTAATTCCACTATTTTTGGTAATGAGAGGCTACTAGATCTGCAAATTTTGCATAATAAGGATTTGTGACAGCCATTCTTGTTTTTAATTATTATGGTATCAATTGTCTTCTCTGTTTGTTTGTGAAGGATGAGCAGGTTAAAGCAGACGAGGCCTGAATTCCGCTTTTACGTTTACCAGGAAAGTGACTCGAATATAATAACTGAAAAATAAATTTTATTCTATGTGTTGGATTCAGAAAATCAACCAGCCATCTTGTAATTACGTATACTGAATGACAGAATGTGTAATGATTGTAATGTTGCTGATGTATATCAGTACTCTTGAATTTTTTTGTTTTACTACGAGGTTTGTTTCAGAGGTTTCGCTAGCTAAATAATTTGTTTAGATTAATATGTATTAGATATTAACGTTTTGGATGTTGTAGTGTGCGGAGACACTTTCGAGTGTCGATGGTAGTGGTGGTAGAATTACGCGATAAAGAGAACCGAACAGTGAAATAATACGAATTGAAAAAATTATTTTTTGTGCCTTGTTGAAGTCGCAGTCATTAGAAACGGGAACAGACTGAGGTTAAGGAATAGGATGGAATTCGGTCATGCCCTTTTGAAGGAACCATTGCGGCATGAGCCAGGAGTGATATCAGGAAACCATGGAAACCGAAATTTGGATGGTTGGGTGTGGATTTGAACCTGCTTCCTCTAGAATGCGAGGCCGAAGGGATACCACTCACCCACCACCCTCGTTTTGGTAAAGCCACTATATAGGCAGGACAACCAACAGGGTTTGATTTGAGAGTATTCATAAAAGCCGTGGTGACATTGTGACCAGATTTTGTAATATAACATCAATTTTGTTTAACAGTGGAAAAAAGTAGTATTTTTATGTGTGGTGAAGCATCTATCGGGTATTTCTTTAGAAGTGAGTTTTATTTTAGCATTTCCAACAAGAGGTTTCTGTGATCAGCAGCAACGATATGGCAAAATAGTCTGGCTCAATGGTAGCAGCTTCGATATAAAGCTAACATTATGCCTACAACCATTGAAATCCTACAGTTCGACAGGTTGCCGAGAGAATTAGTCAATAAGTAAACCTCATAAAGTGAATGTTCCTGAAGACTCAATTTAATATTTGCTAATTAGCTGATGATCTCCACTTTAACGATCATTAGTCTACATTTGCTCTCTGTGATTTACAACCTAGCGTGTCGGATATTTCGTTTTTATCCATATTTCGTTCCAATCGTTATACACCTTGTGGATTTTACATTTTTTTTGCAGCAAGTTAGCTCATTTTATTTATTTCGTACTGCGAACTGCACCAGCCGAGCGGTTCCATTAAATCCTGTAATTCTGGGTGGTAAATCCAGGTTCCACACTTGAAATTCTTTATTTTGTTTTGCATTGCGAATCGCAAAATGCAACTGACTGCCAATAGTGAGAGCACTAGACTTCTATCCTTACATTGAAATCGTAATAAAAAAATTTAAAAAATGCTATTTTCAAAGCTTTGGTCGCTTTATAAACGTGACACTCAAACACTTACTTGACATTCGCTGTCCAGTTAAGTGTTGCAAAATTGTGTGGACGTCGACAAACAACATCATTGTGTTGGTAACTATCATCAGTTGACGTTTAATGATGTTTAGTTCGAGTTGGCGCTGATCACATTATTGTGTAAATGACACATCCTTATACTCTGAAATCAACCTCAATAATCATCCCAATACCGAACGCTCACTCCAACTCCATTTTTCTTCACACATATTTTTTAAGTTATTTTGCTTAAATTTATTTGTTGACAAAAAAAGTAACAATATGTTTCAGTTTCAAATTCGTCAGTAATATTGAGGGCATGTAGAGGTCTTTCAGCTACTCCCAGCTATTCTGATTTCTTATTTATCACAGAAATTATTTGATTCTTCCCAGCGTAATGTGACAAAAGTCGAGCATTCTGTTGCGAACTTATTAAAATTGTGATTAATATTTTGGATAAATGAGAAGTTTGTAAATTAAAGATTCCTTTACATTTATCTTTATGAAATGGCTAATTTTATTCAATCACTTAGAAAATTTTAAAATAGAACGCGAGTGGACTTTTTATGATATGGCTTTTACGGTGTACATTAAACTGAATTAACTACAAGGTTTTTTTTTTTTTAAAAAAAACTGTTTAACGACTCTTAACAGCGAGGTCCTTAGAGACGAGAACTACAAGGTGTTAACTGTTTTATCTTGTGGACAGTTTAAGCATTAATTACTCGCCATGTGTGAAATGTGCCTGTTTTTTTATTATTTTTTACTTATTGCCTTATGCCCGTCAACGTCAATGTAATTAGAGGTGGGAAAGGATGGAGGGCAAGGAACGGGAAGGAATTCGATCCTGCCCTTTTGAAGGATGCATCCCGGCAATCTGGATGGCCGGACGGGGATTCGAACCCATACCCTCCCGAATGCAAGGCGAGAGTTACCGGTCTCTCACCACGCTCGGTAGCGAGCCGGTGAGATTCCATTCCTCCGATAGAATCATCTATCTGGTTCCTTTCTTGCGAGGCGGAAGGCGAAAGTGAAATCATCCATTTTCTCCGGGATCTCTTCCCCGAACCCATTGCTAATAGTTGGCCTCGGTAGAGGCTGGATGTCACACCACAGTGGAATCCTTGAGTGTTCATACGAATGCCTTGTGGCTCCATCTTCGAATGTGCGTATTTTACGCTGAATGATACTGGAAAAATCGTACTTTAACCTGCATCATACTAGAATCAATTATCCAGTCGCCCTCAAACTTCTCCAAAACTGTTCTTCAATGGCATTATTTCTTCATCATTTACAGCTTGCTAAAAACTCATGGAGATTCTAATTATTCCAAGTCATCAGAAATTCCTGGAGAACACTATCATCCCAGGCGGTAATCCGATTATTCACAAAGTTCTGACACGTTTCTATGCAAGACGAATCATTCTTATCATAGAGAGAAACATATCCGTTGTAAATGTTGGGAACATCCCGTGTGTCACGTTTGGGTGCTATTTTTAAATATGATCCACTTTTGGCGGAAAACCGCGGTGAATTCAAGTCATACGTCCGTAAAAAGCAATGTTATTTATTCACACGAATTTAGTCTTTGAATAAAATACATATTTGGAAATTATATCTCGACAAAACAAACACGAATAATTTGTCACATTAATTAGTTGAATGATGTATGTTAGTGGGCATTGAGAACAGTAATATTATAACAGTGCTGTTTTTATCAATACTGTTCCCCCTATTAAGAGTATTTTGTTTATGAGTAAATTGTCCCATATTATAATCTTAAATAAATTTCATGAAAATCGTAAGAAATTTGTAGAAGACATTTTGAAAAAGTATTCGTGAAATTTAATTTTTGGGGTGAATAATTTACAAACCTAAAGAATAAAGGTTTTTAAGACCACTCATACAGATTCATTCTGCGCTTGAGATGACTCAGCACTCGTTTATTAAGTACAGTGCCATCTCTGACCTGAAAGGCAATGTGTTTACTATTGGTTCTCTCGGTTAGTATATGTTTCAGCATTTTTCCTAGAGCGTTTCAGGTTAAAATCCTGCCTCCAAATCAGGACTATCTCAATGCTCTTGGCAAACTGTTAGCTACTGCTCCTCTGAAGTACACAACACAAAAGCTAGGCGGTAGTACACACCACATTATTCTTCCTCTAAATACAGTTATATATCAATGTAGTTAAAGAATGGGGTAATTGCTCTAACTCTCTGAGTATACTGGTGGTTAGAATCTAGGATGTATTTTACTTCTTCACCTTAGCTCTCTGTCTTATATCGGAAAATACGCTGTTACAGTTCTGCTGAGTCCATCTATGGATTCGCTAATTGTTTCTACAAATTCAAGGTGAAAGCTAATAATGATACATTTACAGAAAAAAATAGTGTTAATAAAGCAGGGAACCATTCATAGGACAAAGGATGCTAAAAAGAGCATACAACAAAGAATCTTTTAAAGTAATTATTTCGATGAAGGCATATTTAGAAAGAACCTGGCTTTGAATTAACTCTGGATGGAGGCTGATTCTCTATTTGCTCTTGAGAATATACAAAGCAAAGGAAGTGTCTGTAAAATCAGTCAGCTAGACAAATGTAAACATCTGTTCTCTCTGTTTGTCAATAAACACAATATGCTAGTTGCTCCGCGAACGTCTGTTCATTTTACTTAAAGAAAAAGTTATCGTTCAATAAAAGTTTCCTTCATCCGTTTCTTCCAGCCGTGTAAATTATATATATAATACACGTACGAATAATGAGAACCGCAAAAGACAAACTCAACATTTAATTAAAAAGACCAAAGTCTCTCTAGACTAGTGGGACCCTTGTTAACAGTTCACCGTTTGTAAGCACTGTTAACTGAACTAACGGTTCATCGTTTCGACAATATTCAGTGTGAGCAAGATACAAGACACACACAACGCCTAATTAAAAGCGGACCAGAAAAACGACAGCAGTCTAGAAGAAATCCGATCTGAACACATCGGCTTCTAAACACATAATAAACGCCGGTTCATTGAACCTCTAAGCAAGAGCACTGCATGAGATATCACAGCCTTCGTCTTTAACGAAAACTGAAAAATTCGTTGACCGACTTTATTACAGTTTACTAGGATTTTATTTAACCAGGTGTTTACAACCATCGCAAATGAACGAAAGGGCACATTTTGATAGCCAGAAGCAAGTCCTGTGAGGTTTGTACAAGTGTGTTTTGTGTTATTCTGTTAGAATTTTGGTGTTTCCTAAGAGTTCAGTAAAAGCCACAAACAAAAAAAAACAAAAAACAAAAAAAAAACAAAAAAAAACCTTTAACAAGAGTACGTTTCACTGTGTTAAGACGAACTGTGTGGAACAAGGAGTAATGACTTCTGTCATGAGATAAACAACAAAACTAGTGTAAAACTGTGGCAGAAACCCAATTAGATTCGCTTTAAGGGCCCTAACCAAAAGTGGTGGGATTTTAGCATAGTATTTAAAGTACAGGAAAAACTTCTTTTTTTTTTGTCTGTGTGCGAGCAGTTGCTAGCAGCGTCCTTGTAGTTCTCCTGTAGGGAATCATGTCTTCATACGTAACCACAATCGATGAATGAGGAATCATTTTAGAAGATTAAGTTCTCCACTTTGATGACATCATTAATTAAAACACGATTTTTTTTAAAAAAAAAATCCACCATTAAATGGCAAATTTAAGACGAATCAAGATGACAAGAATGAAATAGTATAGAGTCTGGTAGGCTTCCTTATCATCGGTAAGGAGTGATAGTATTACCGTTGGATAGCATCATCACATATCACTGAGATATGGATAGAGAGAAAGGAGTTTTTCGGATATTTTTGTTTTTATTCGTGAAATATTCCATTACTTCTAATTGTATCGTAAAACGTCGTTTTGCTACGTGTCTATTTTAGTTGACAAATAAATAACTGCTAGAAATGAGCCGGCTCTTCTTCCAACCTACTACATACCACCAACCTCGCTATTAATTATAATATCACTCGAGAAATTTTCGCGTGGGCCACTTAGTTCCCTAAATACCTGTTCTCGAGACAGCGACTGAAGTTCAGTTATTCTGCGCCTTGCTTACAAGCAGCGAGAGAGGGTGGAAGAGCTGTTGTCTGGCAGGCGCGTTTTGGAGTGGCAGAGAACGATGTCAGTTGTGTAATGTTCAGAGATGTAATGTTCTCAGTTACTGGAGCTGCATTGTGTTTGACGTAAAATCGTCGGCCGATCCTAGTAAATGAGCCAACGAAAGCGCGTCCGCTGCATGTCCCTTTAAAAGAGATTTTTATGATTCCAAATATATGGAAGAAATTAAAAAATGTATAAAGAGGCTGCGTAGGACACAGAGCGTGGTGGGTGAAGGCTTAGCGCTCTGGCCTCGCATTCGGGAGGACGCCGGCTCGAATCCCCATCCGGGCATCCAGATTTGGGTTTTCCATGGTTTCCACAAATCACTCCAGGCAAATGCCGGGATGCTTCCTTCAAAAAGACCATGTCCGAATTCCTACCAGTTCCTTGTCCCCAATCCCATCCAGCCACTAATGACCTCGACGTCGACGAAGCGTAAAGTGATAAGGAAAAAAAAATAGGACACAGCCACTTTCTTTCGCGGATCGTAGGGTTCTGTTACCGGAATGTGGTCGGCTGAAAAATGCAGACAATCATACAAAACCTCGCCCGTAAACCAAATTTAAATATAATCTCGATTTCGAAGAAGTTATTGAATTACCAGTTCGATTCATTATCAGTGTTAGCACGGTATTCGCAAACGTCATTACGTCGTTCCGTGTCTTCGACTTCAATTCTTTGCCATTTGTTACTGTCAGACGGACTGTGGTGGGTGAGTAGTTATACTTTCCTTAAAGATTATACGGTAACCGTTATTCTTACAGAAAGCTACACTGATTTGCTAATAGTTCTGATGCACGCAAGAAGACGTTACGGGCAAAATCCATTCATGTAATAAGCTTGTAATCAAAAATGGCCCTCCCCGTACGCCCGTACGCACAGTGGTGTCCGGCGCTGGCACGAGGATAGCCGCTTTGAGTCCTGCTGGAGGGCGAAGTTTCACCATTAGGACTTTGCCAGCAGGGTAGGACAGGTGGTAATGCACCATTCCTAGTGGGTTAAAACCCAAACCTCTCCGCAATGTGTATAGAGTGAGGGCATACCATATGGTTGGTGGTGATTCGCCCGTGGGATGAGGACGTTAAACCTTGCAACCTCTTCAATATCTTTCGAAAGAGTAGGCCCAAATATTCCTTTCTTCGGCTTTAATTTCAAACAACAATGAACACATACACTATTAAAGTCATTCACACCTACAAAAGCACGTACGAACACGCGCTGGAAAAGACAACGAATAACCTGCATCCACCCTCCCCCCTAGATCAACTTCCAAAGAGAGTTCCCATGGAAGGCTACATCCTCTATGGTAACTGCCTACTTCCGGAATCGGGCATGACGTGGCAAAAAGAAAAAGTAAAAATGCCGAGATTTGATGCATCAGTAATAAAGGATATATTGTTCTGATCGTCGGTGTTCACGAAATGTTTCTCACAGAAATACAAACATCAGCAGTTTTATGGCTTCATTTTGTTGCATTTGTTGTAGTCTAAATTTCCAATCACTATAATTTTTTCTGTAAACCTTTCTGTATTGAAGAAGTAAAAACGTCACTGAGATATAACTATGAAACGTAGTTTGGTTACAGAATTTAACAACAGTAGATGCAATATGTGTTATTATGCCACTGAAGCGAAAGCAGACGGTACAGTTTTTTGGTGCGTCCTTGCACATTTGCGTCTCGCAACGGGCAGTCAATGTGGTTAGACTCAAAGGAACTACAAATAACATTGACAGTCTTACCAATTCCTTCACACACTGACGATTGTCAATCTAAACGATGTTGAACAATTATTCGAATTGTTTAATGTCACGTTAATTTTACACATCGTATCCAGAACCACCTTCTGAACTCGAAATGAGTTAGTTTTCTAAAATATGTTACCAATCGCTCATAACTACATTGTTGTCATTTTATTACTGTTCGAGGCTAATATCCTTCCGCAATGTAACACAAGATTTTTAATCACAGATTTAAACTACATCTCTGTCGTCTTATAACCTACCTCATAGTGGTATTTGGGGATCTGAATGATCCCCCTGAAATGTAGATCGAAGTTTACTACCGGAAGCTGATGTATTTGTGATATTGGCATTGCTCGGAAAATTTGTAGCAATTTTACTTCCAGAATTGTAATTTTTTTACTTCTTTTACTATACATTATGCAACAATCGAAATTTTTTCAAGTGAAACTTCGTTGGGCGCAGTAGTGGGGAATTTGCTACCGTTATACTCAACAGGTCACACGTTACAAGTCACACGTTACAAGTTACACGTTACAAGTTACGCGTTAATTGCGCAAGCGCGCGTAACATTCTCGCGTGGGTACTTAGCGATACTGTCAAGCAACTAGCTACCGTACTAGGTAACGTTGTACACTTTCGCTGCAACACAAGTACGATATTTTCATCTGTTTAACAGTGAGTATTCATATCTCCTTTTGAGTTAGCTTGCGTTACGTTTACTATGCAAGAATGCAAATTTTGTTTATTAGTTGCTTTTTGTTTATTTATATTATTTTAATGTAAATATTTTCATTATATTTTCTTATCGCTGTTGTAGTAAGAAAAGAAATATGGAATCACGTTTATGCGATACAGTGAATGTATTAATGCGCGTGCGATAAAAACTTTCATTCGTCTTTACAGTGAGTTATTTTAGCTTATAAAAAACTATTTCTGTTATGGGCCAGAAACCTACGTTAACCTGTCATTTTTGACGGACATTAAATTGATTGTAAGAATTGTTATCGAATAATTTTTCCCAAGTTGCCATCCGATTTAAAAGCAAAAAACACAAAATACATATTAAGGCTCGATGCAATACTGTGTAACTTAGCGAAGTGTGGTTTAATGTTATAATCATTTTCACTTGTTTACAAGATTAACTTGGACAAAATTCCCATTTATTGTAGAAATAAAGATAGTAACATTCGTCCGCACGAGTGCGAAATAAACATCAAAAATACAATGAGAAAAATACGCAGGAAACAGAAAAATACATCGAAATTTCACTTCTTGGGTATGTACCCACGGATACATGCATCAATTTTTTGCTTACGCTTTTACGCCTCGTCGACGTCAATGTTAAGAAACGGGAGGAATTCGGCCATGGTCTTTTGAAGGAACAATCCATGGAAAATCGAGATCTGGGTGACAGGAGGAGATTTTAGGCCGGCCGTCCAGTGGAACCGAATTTCGTCTGACTAACGCTTGATTTACGGCCGACCATGATTACAGCCGAAAAACATCCGCAGATATGCCGATTTGGCAATGTCGCTTCGACACAAAGTGAACCGGCTGTAGTCTCCCATCATATTTTCGTTGTATTGGCCCTGATAAAGTTGTTAAAAGTCCATGATATCTTGATGTAAACGTGCTCTTTGCGAGTGGTCTGGTGGCTCAGTGGCGCATTCCGCTGCAAGCGGTCGGTGAGTGTAGACGTGTGAGTTAACTGCCTGCACAGACCAGTGGTGTACTTCACGTTTATGTGAATCGTTTAGAATTAACCAACAGGATATTCTTCGATATTTATTGAGTGTGATCATCCGTTGGTGCTTTTGCACACCTCAAGTCTGAGGTGTGCTACTTTTACAACATTTCTTCGTGGCGGTAACGCCTAGCGTCCGCCGGTGTTGTTGTTGTTTTCAGTGTGAAGATATACTGTAAGTACTATGGCTTCAGCAGTACGCAAAAATACATTGAAATTTGATTTTGATAAGTCATATGCTCGACCCGCAGCGTATGAGGTCCATGAGTTTATTTTTCTTGATTGTGGCATTAACGAAAAAGATGTAGTCGGTTTGCAGTATGATTTTATAGGAATTTGCTGCTATGTTAAGCTGATAAACTCGGAAATATGTGAGGAAGTTTTGAAGAAAACCGAAGGGACCTTGAAATTCAAACATTCGGATGGCAACGTGGGAACTGTGGCTGTTACCAACGCTGGCTTTGGCTTAAGATCAGTCAGAATTTACAACCTTCCCTTTGAAGCGGACAACAGTTCGATTATCAATGCGTTGGCAAAATACGGGAGAGTAATCCAAATATCTAAAGAATCGTGGAGAAACAAATTCAGATTCCAGACGGACAATGGTGTTAGAAATGTACGCATTTATTTAGAAAGGGACATACCATCATATGTCGTGATTGCAGGTTGCAAGGCTTTCATCTCTTATCCTGGACAGCCAAAAACATGTGCCATTTGCGGCTCTATTGACCACATGCGAAATGAATGCAATAAACGAAGACCGTTACAACTACCTTTGAGCCAGCGGCAAACAAGCAACTCTGTAATATCTTATGCGGAAGTGGCAAGCGGAGAAATTCTTGCCCCTCCGGACGACACCGACGAGAAGGAAATCTTGCAAATACAACCAAACTCGGCCACGTCCACTGGCAGCAAGGAAGAAACAGGAACAGGTAAAGACGAAGTTGAGGAGCTCAAAAGGAAACAAACAGATGAACTTGTAAGCGTCAACCAGGAAAATGTCCGCAAGGCAATGCAAACAATGGAAAGCCAAAAAGACGACGGAAACTGCGCGAAAATCTCAACATCGATAGTAAATCAAGTAACGATGGGGAAGCAACTGGCGACACTACAGCTACAACAGAAACAACAGCAACTGTGGAAAGAGAGCCCACGAAACAAAAAGATGGCAACCTAACAGTACCATCCCAAGTCACCGCTGTCACTAGGTGTAAACTAGCACCTAAGAATCCAACAAAAATTGTCCCATTGGAAATGGATGTTACTGAAGACGCCGACGAAAACAGCTACGTCGCAAGAAACCCAATTGACAGTAAAGAAACGCGGAAGCGCAAGTCGCGTGAACAAACGGACGATCCGGCAAGGAAATACAAAGATAAATTGAAAGATGTAAATCAGAATAGCATGGCCAAGAAGGAGGAAGAAGGAAGCAATACGGCAACATGTTTACAAAATTTTTGCAGTAAGGAATAACACAGCACAGCAGAACTATCAGATATGGAAACCGATGAGAATAATAAGAATACTGAGATAAACCTTTCAAAAAAACATCAACAGAAAACAGATTGGGCCGACCTTGTGAACGAATAAATAATCAACCAATATGCAGACCTACAAAATAGCTACAATATATGCAGCCAGAATCACCTCTGACATCAAACTAAAATGCTTAAAAGACTACCTATACGCTGCTGACATAGACATAGCGTTAATACAAGAGGTTAACACTACGAAGATAGGCACTATTTATGGCTACGAATCTTTGATAAATATAGGAAATGAAGCTGGCACTGCCATCCTTCTCAAGGAAGGAATACGATACGAGGAGCAGACGATACTTATGAGTGGAAGAGGTATTTCAGCAGTAGTTCAAGGTGTTAGAATAATCAATATTTATGCACCTACCGGCTCACAAGGAAGAGCAGAACGGGCGGCCTTCTTCTCCCACGACGTTGTGAAGCTAATAACAGGTACAAAAAGACAAATCATAATGGGAGGGGATTTTAACTGTGTGCTGCTCAAAGAGGACCAAACCCCCAACTACAATTTCTGCAACGAGCTCCAGCTACTAACAACTAACTCATCACTTGTGGATTCATGGAATGTACTCAAGCCAAATAGAATTGCCTACACCCACACAAGCAGCAACTCAGCCAGCAGAATTGACAGGGTGTATGTAGCGGAAGAAATAAAGGACAAGATAAGCAACTGCGAGATGTGGCCACTCAGTTTCAGTGACCACAGCGCCTACCACATAAAGATAAAACTAGAGAGACAGCAAGTTACGAGAGGAAAGGGACTTTGGAAACTCAACATCCAACATCTCAAGGATGAAGAGCTAAGGGAACAGATAAAAGACGCATGGGACAAATGCACCAACCAACAACACAAGTACACGTCTCTCATCGACTGGTGGACAAGATGCGCCAAACCACGACTCAGATCAACCGCCATAATGTAGGAAAAATCAGTGTGGAGCAAAAAGACTAAGGAGTTTTATTTCCACTGCTTAAGAGAGCTATACCAAAAGCCAACTCATCTAGCAAACAACAACATTGCGATTAAAAAAATGAAGGCCAAAATCACAAATGCAACTCGGAAAGAAATGCAAGGCTGCGAAGTAAGAGCTAGAATTACTTCAGTGGTGCAAGAGTTTCGTTATACCATATGATTAGGGAAATTAGGCGAGGGAAACGGAAACTATGCACACAAATTAGAGACGACAACGGACGTATACTTAGGGAACAGCGTGAAATAATTAATCACATCAAGGAGTCGTACAGGAAGCTATACTCACTGGAAGCTAAGGACATGTCGCAGCTGCATAACGTACAACAGTACGTCAAGAAAACAATAACTTATCAAGATAACATCAACCTAGAAAGTGGCTTTACTGATGATGAAATAACAGAAGCAGTAAGAAAGTCACCCCGGAACAAATCACCGGGGAAAGATGGTCTGCTGGCGGAATTTTACATTCAGTTTTGGGATATAATAGGAATAAAATTGATACAAGTATATAATGAGATCAAACAAGCCGAACAATTGCCAGTTGAATTCACCGAAGGCATCGTAATCATGATCCCAAAGAAAGGGAAACCCAACACATGTATAGCGAACATGCGCCCACTGACACTGTTAAATTCTGACTTTAAAATATTCACAAGGTCCATTAACGCCAGAATGAAACCTTTACTGCACAAGATCCTAGGCCCTTACCAAAAGAGCTGCATGCAAGGCAAAACAATAACGGAGGCAGCTGCTGAATATAGAGATCTGATATACTTAACATGGGCCAGCAATACTAAATCAGCACTTGCAGCTCTTGATTTCGACAAAGCATATGACAGGGTCTGCCACGAATTTCTCCTAGCAAACTTATACAAACTGGGTTTCAGTGATCCCTTAGTCGCAACAATAAGGAAATGTGTAGCCAACACGCGGTCAAGCATCCTAATAAACGGTCAATTCCAATAGAGAAAGGCATCAGACAGGGATGTCCGTTGTCAATGACCTTATTCTGCATATCTATAGAGCCACTTCTTCAACAGCTTCACCACAGACTGCCTGGATTAACAATTTTTGGCAATAAATTTGTATGCCGAGCCTACGCTGATGATGTAAGCATAATAATCAACAACGGAGAGGAAATAACAGAAGCTCGCAACATAATTCAACTATACTCTGAAGTAAGCGGAGCCAAACTAAACAAAGACAAATCCAAAATATTATTGCTAGGTAAAAAGAAATCAAGAATCGGAAACAAATGGATACAAACCACGACAAAATGTAAGGTCCTTGGAATAGACTTAACAACAAATCCAAACGGAATGGTGGCAACCAACTGGAAGGCAAATCTCAACACAATAAGAGCCTTGCTGCGAGAAAACTCAACAAGAGCCCTCAGCTTGTTGCAGAAGGTGAGACTGGTCAACACCCATATATTAAGCAAGATATATTATACGGCAAGCATACTACCGGTACCGCACAACATAGCATCCAGAATCGAAGCAGCTATATGCTAGTACATCTGGAGGGGAAATGTATTTAAAGTACCTTTTAGCACCTGCCCCTTGCCTTGCAACAAGGGAGGACTCGGAGTTGTAGACGTCCAGAAAAAATGTACGGCCATCTTCTTAGCAAGCACAGAGGTAATACTTGAGAACCAATGTAGCAGCCTTACGAAAACCCTTTTTTCGTCATTAAAGCCACCCAGCACAGTGGCACCCGTTAATGTAAGCTATATCAACAAAATTTTACAACACGTACAAAAGTACTATATTGAAAAGAGTTACATCGGAGACATAAACGGAAAAACGAAAGAGGTCTACAAAGCTTTAATGAACAATTGCAAACACAGCGAAATAGAATCCAAGCACCCACGACTCGGGGATTCTACGATATCCGAGGCACTGAAATTTTACGGATTTGATGGTTGTTTCTGATAGATCTTGACGAGACAAATCGAAAAGGAAGAATAAGTTTTTTTGGTATCTCGCTTAGTTTCCGAGATATCAGATGTTTAAAAACCGAAAATATACAACTCACTTCTGATTATTATCTAATAAATATGTATTTTTACCTGTTTAAAATTAACGCAGATATATACTAGAGATCATTGTTTCATAAGAGAAGGATTTCGTGTATATCTTCCGTGTACAAACCCAGAAACGAAAGAGAAAATAGTAAGTAATATGATAGCTCAGCGCTACCATTATGTACCAAAGACGTTCAGCGCTGCCAGTCGAGCCAACTCATTTTATACCGACGGCTCCTTGAAATTATACAAAATCCAATCCAATTATACAAACCAGCCCGGTGACGGATACAGAGAAAAGGGGGGGGGGGGGGCGTGGCTAAGGAACTCCGTTTGGCGACGTTTTTTTTTTCCCTCTACCACCCCTACCCCCCCCCCCCCCATTAAATTGTTGCGATACAGTGACTGACAAAACAATTACTAATTTTCGACTTACCTTGATTAAGAACAAAACTTAATAATTTATTTGTATTGATTATCAAAATTTCAGGCGATCAGTCTAGCCGCAAGAAAAAAAAAATACTTTGGCGGTAAAATGTGAATATGAAAAAGCAAATAAAATAGTTTGTTTTCCCTGGATATGCAAAATTTATATCACATATACGGATTTATATATTATGTTTAAGTTAACAATGAAAATAAACAAAGAATTCGGAGATAAATTACAGAGAATTTATTATCATTCTCATTGTTACATTTTATGAAAAATCACATACAATGAACATCAGTTAATTATTCAGAAATTGTCTATTTTCACGCAACAATCCATCAAGCATCAGTTAACAGTGCAACAAATTTAGTTTTTACTGTCGTACAGGACTTTTCTAGTTAACATAGTATTTGTAGGCTCAAATGCAACACAGCCGCCTTGATCTACAATCCCATTTTTAGTCGCCATCAAACCTACAACAGTTTCTGTTTTCAAGCAGTTCCTGTCTTGAGTCTTAATTTTTTTCAAATTGCTGAATGTGCGTTCCACAGAAGCATTAGAAAAGGGTAAAACAAGCAAAAGTGTAATCAGTATTTTTAAATTTGGATACTTGCACTCACCATTTATATTTTCAGAGAAAAAGCTTGTTTCCAATATTGTGATGCTGGAAGTTTTTTATCTAACCCCAAACTTTCATGGTCTAAAAGAGCATGATCCATCCATTCAATGTCCAATTTTTGTTTATCGATGACGTTCGCCACATATGGGAAGCGCTTTATCACTTCACTCAGCTGCTTAGTTTCAAAAGATTGTGCAAACGGTGGATCAACAATGCTTATAAATTGAAAAATTGGATCTGAAAAATCGAATCTGGTTTTAATTTGAGTAGCCACTTCAATATAAAACTTCATACATGTTTTTTTTAACATTGTCTATTTCAGATTTAGCAGAAGCTTCTGGATGTTTCTCTAAAAAATGTTTGAATTGATTCACTAGCTTTTACACCAATATAAATTTTCTCAAGAGGCAAGAAATTGTTTGGGTGTTGATGATTAACAGTAAACGGATCTTTCTTGCTGAATTCAAATTTCATGTAATGTGAGTATATTGTTTGTAATAGTTTTGTAACTTCAGGCTTCAAGCGGTGCAATAAAGGCACGTCTGATTGAAAAAGAATATTGAAATTTATGAGCAACTCCAATGTATATGACAAAAATTCTAAATAAATAATCATTAAATCATTTTTAACACAGATAAAATTTCCTCAGTTGTCTTTGAAGGATCTTCGAAGACTTCTGTAGTGAAGTATGGAATGAGTGCAGGTAACTGCTCCAAAGTCCTGTCAACACATTGTTTTAATGAAAGCCATCTAGTGGTAGCAGGGCTTAAAATTTTATGAATCTTGACACTGAAAAATTCTTGCATTTCCAATAACTGTTTTTGTCTTTTACCACTCCGGGAGAAATGCGAGCCAATGTTTCGCAATGCATCTTCTAATGATCTTGGCAGATGCAAGCAAGCTTTGGAAGCTACAAGATGAATACTGTGGCAGGAGCATTTGATACACACAATATATGGAAATTCCTTTTTTAGACGAGAAAAAACTGAAGTATGTTCACCAACCATTGAGTTGGTTGTATCAGAAGAAAAACCAACAAAGTTACTTAGAGGAATATTTTTGTCGTCAATGCATTTTTTAAAACAATTGAATAAGCTTTCCGCTGAACTAGAGGCCGGTTCAACCATATCAAAGAATGCAGTTTTGATGTTGAATTCGTGATCACAGTATATAACAGTAATTGCACATTGTTTTTTTGAAGATGTATCTGTTGTCTAATCTAGTATTAGCGAAAAGTAGCAGCCTGTCTTCTTGAGGGACTCAATTAATTCAGTAGAAAATTCAGGTCCTAATACTTGAGTTATTACTGCAGTGGCTTTAGTTCTACCCATTTCTAACCCTTGAGCAATTTTGGAATCTGGGAAAATATTAGCAGCTAATGGAACTAATGTACCCATTAAAACAAAAGGCAAATTATTTACAGCAAGTAATCCAGCAAGTTTAAGTTCCGCTCGCTTAATCATTTTAGTTTCAGGTTTGCTAATTACCTCACCCAAAGTTTTATTAGCACTTATAAGAGATAGTGTTTGCTTATGTTTGCTACTGGAAACATGCTTTTCTAATACTGCCTTATGGTTCACCAATTCCACATTACAATATTTACATTTTGCAACAATATCACCATGGTCATTTGAAGTTTTTGATAACCAATTTTTTTAAATTACTCATTTGAAGCCATTTGTCACTGAATTATAGCACTGATTTTTTCTTAATTTTAGTGACTGACTGATCTTCTGATGAGTGAGAAGAACTAAGAGATCTTTTTACTACAAATTTATCCATATTTATCCACTGTAACAAACACAAAACACAATATCAATTTTTCTGAGATTTTGCGGATTTCTCTTACTTGCAGTATCGTACAAATATCCCTATATATAATAGGCACTTACCAGTGTATTATGTGAATAATATTATGACAACATTGAGTCACTTTCTTGTTACGTTCTGTGAAGATCTAACGCTTGTAAAATGTAAACACGTACTGGCATTGTTGGCCGGGGACCATCTATTATTGCATTGGTAACAGTGGTACGATCACTTATTGTTTTATTTAATACCGTAAACCCGTGCGCAGTAAGTATTGCCAACTCATGAAAACAAAATGCCAAACATTTTTAAAAATATGCTGGGATAAAATATTTTTTTGTATCCAATTATACTAGACAATCTATTATACAAACAGGATACAAAAGCTAACCAAATTATACAAATTTTGTATCCAATTATACAATCTGGCAGCCCTGAAGACGTTGCTTTTGTAAGCTTCCAACGATTTTGTACTACAGATATAGCTGTGCTACCTAGGATATTATTAATTTTACACATCTGGCATGGCTGCAAACTTGTTAGAACAAAAATAAATAATATTGTAATAAATGGCTCTGAGTTGTTAGGACGGAGTGAAACATTAACATACAAAATAAAAAAAATTGATGTATTTACTATTTCTCAAGGAAATTTATCATGATCATCCATCGTCTAGTTATTACATACAAAATGGACAAGTACGAAAAGGTTACCTAAAGCACTGACAAATTCTTCTTGATACATGTGTGAGGCCAGTGCGTAAGACGGTTGATGTATGGTTGGAATGCAGCATGGATCAGAAAGAAAATGTCGTCTATTAATATCTGTGATGTTGGTGCGTAAGGCGTTGGAGATTAGGTTGGCATGCGACGTGGACCAGAAGGAAAATGTTACCTATTCATATCTATGAGGACCGTGCGTAAGGCGGTTGAGATTAGGCCAGAATGCGGCCTGGACCATGAGGAAAATTCGTTTATTCACATCTGTGAGGTTCATGCGTCAGGCAGTTGAGGTTAGGTTGGAATGCAGCCTGGACCAGGAGGAAAATGTCGTTTATTCACATCTGTGAAGTTCGTGCATAAGGCGTTTGAGGTGAGGTTGGTATGCGGCCTGGACCAGAAGAAAAAATGTCGTTTTTTCAGATCTTTCAGGTTCGTGCGTAAGGTGGTTGCTGTTAGGTTGGAATGCAACCTGGACCAGAAGGGCACAACTAATTTCCGAGATATCGCTCTGGTGTATGCTACGATAACTGCTACTTCATAATTTCTTTGTAGGTACATTGCATATATCAGAAAATCCACAAAAAGTCATTTTTAGTTCATAACTAAGTAGATGATTTCGCTGCAGAAAATGTAAACATTTTCTACACCCAGAACGCACCACGAGGAGGTATCACTTATTGCGTTCCATACACACGTAAATGTGTAATATTTATTTTTCTTAGATAAATTATTAATGTTTGATAAAATAAATTATAGAGTTAATCATGTTTTACGTGTGCAGAAATAACATTGTAAAATTTTAAAAGAAGTCATTTGGAAGTTCATTGCTGTCAGATAGAGCTCCTGATATAATGTGTCTATGTCTTCACTGTCATTTTGTTCCAAACCTTCATCCAAATGTGACCTTTTTGGCGGCTGAAGCAGGAATTCAATTTCTGGGATTAATGTAGCTGGCTCAATTTCTTTAATAATAAACCTTCTTTCATATCACCATCCATGAAGGCTGGAAACACTCTTTTAATATGTAGGAGAAATTTGCATGATTTTAGGACCTTTGTGGTTATACTTATTGAATAAATTTTGTCGATACCATTACAGTGTCATATATTGGTGGAGAAGTTTTGCAGATCGTCGACATTTGATACTTTTTTTAGTAATTTATTCTGAATTTCTAAATCGTTTATGGTGTTCGTTTTGACTGTTTGGTTAGCAAATTCTCCTATACTATGTGTTTTTTTGGAAATGTAGGCTACAGTTTTGGTAGTGAACATTTTCTCAATACCAATGTACTGTCTTGCACTGTCTGTGCATTTCTTTGACGTATCATGGTAAATGTACTGGTACACATATCATTTCAACTCATTTTTATTTTTCGAATTAACTTGGGCTAGACTTGGTTTCTTTGCAGTATAATCCTAACACAGTATTGTCATTTGTTCGTAAGACGGCCACGATTGTATTTTAATTCTATTAGAAATGTCCCGTCTATCTAGACCGTCTTACCTTCACCATCCGGTACGGTGTCGGTATGGGAAGATATGATTTCAGTTACTTCCCAACAAGAACTATAATAGTCAACAACTGTACCCAAACTGATTTCTTTTCCATTATTTGAATCACGCCAATATTTTAGGTTCTCAAATACATCATTAATTTTCATGTCTATGGTGAAACTAATAATTATTGCAACAGTCTCCCTAAAAGAAATTCTACAACAACATCCACCGAAGAAAGTACATTGGCATAGATTTATGGTACTGTTGTACCACTTTTTTGTCCTTTTTATTGCGCCTCTCCATACCCATCCTACCTTTTTTTTGATACGAATTTTCAACTACCATTGATAGGCCATGTTCCTCACTTGCAATTAACTTGCTAAACGAGGTATATATATTGAAATTGTCTAATTGTTGATGTAGCAGCGGATGTTTTTCACACATTTCGGAATAACAAACACTGCGAACAAAAGCTACGAGTTTTACTTTATTGACAAGAATGTTGTTATGGTGACAGTCGATAACTGGAGTAGTTACTTCTAGATAACGGCACTATAAATTTGTATTTATAGATAAGCGTCTTTATGTTATTAACGTCGACCTTAATTTTGATTCTTTGCTCATTATGGTAAAATTACGTCAAACTAAAAACTCGATTTTTCTTTCAATTTCCAATAGGTTGGCAGACATGCTTAACGACGTATATCATTAGCATCGTAGGCCTATGTGTTACAGTAATCTATGGGACCATAAGGCAGCGCTGAGCATAATTTACTACTGAATGTTTTTTGTGTCATTTCTGGGTTTGTACACGGAAGATATACACGAAATCCTTTTTTTAATGAAACAATGATCTCTGGTATATATCTGCGTTAATTTTTAACAGGTAACAATACATATTTCTTACATAATACGTAGTAGTGAAGTGTATATTTTCCTTTCATTAAGATGTGATATCTCGGAAACTAAGCGAGATACCAAAAAAATGTATTCTTCATTTTCAATTTTTCTCATCGAGATCTATCAGAATCAGCCATCAAATCCTTAATATTTCAGTGCCTCGGATATCGTAGTATTGCCCACGACTCGAATGGGGAAAAATTTGGCTAAACATACACAACAGAACTCTAGACCTAAAAACTAGGTCACTTTGGTATCTAGTGGTAACCGAAAAAATAAGAACAAGAGAAAAATTAAACAAAATTCACCTCAGCCCAACACCTCTATGCCCAGAATGCAATTTAAATGATACAATACAACACCGGCTGATCTGCGATGAAAGAATAAATACATGGAAATGGGTAAAGACAAAAATCGCAATCGTAAACAGAACGAGCCCAAACAATATTGAATTAGAATACTTATTAAAACCTCAACTGTGGCCATACCCGGAGCCTAAAAGGAACAGCACAATTTGGATACTTGGCCAATACCTACAATTTGCTCTAACCGAAAAAAAAACCTACCCTAGACGAATTTAAGTATAAAATCATAGAAAACCACAACAATATCAAAAAACTAAAGAATTACAAGGAGACCTTCCAAAATTACCTAAATGTGTGCTTCAACTATAATATATTATTTAAAAAAAAAAAAAAAAAAAAGTTGGTAGAGCGGTGGAAAAAAAAAAAAAGTGGGTAAGACGTCTGACGGGAGATCGACAGGTCCTCGGTTCGAATCCCTGTCTCGGCGGGGATTTTGATAGGCACTTAACCCGGCCTTCAACTCTGGCACAGCTCGCTGTGTAATGCGAAGTACGCCAAGACGCTTCCGTGGCTCGGAATCCACGGTAAAGTTTAGGTCCCCTGTAACCGGCAGGATTGTCGAGCTAGGCCAAGGCGGCTACGACAGGGGCTGAATGCGCAGCCAATTGGAACTCAGTCACCAGGTCATTACGACCACACGGAATTGTGATTTATAACGTTCTCCTTGTTCTTCTGAGTACGCCCCCATGTTGTTTTCAAATTTATCTAAATGAGCATGCAGCACATGTAGTTTTAGAGACATTCTACAACTCATAGTTGTAAAGTCTTCTAACATGTTATCAACCAGCTCTCGGTAATTTTCAACTTTTTTACTCCCTAAAAATCCAGAAACTACTCATTTAAAAGTATTCCAAATTTTTTTGTCCAGCATTAGTAAGTAATTTTGGAAATTCTTCACTGGCAAAAAGTTTTTTTTTTTGATTTGTGGACCAACAAAAATTCCAGCTTTAACCTTTTGATCTGACAACTTTGGAAAAAGTTTTTAATTTTTTTTTAAACCTTCAGATCTTTCATCTAGCTTTTTTACGAATGTTTTCATAAGTCCTAACTTCATGTGTAAAGGCCGCATTAATACATTTTCAGGTTCATTAATAGGTTTACATATAACGTTTTATTTCCCAACACAAAATTCGGTTCTTAGTGGCTTTGTTCGTTGAACATAGTGTTGAGCACTCTATTATCAAACAATCTGAGATATAACGGATATTTTGTATATCTAAACTGTACTCCCATTAAAAATCCTACCATATTAAAGACTCCAAAGAACTGCCACTTATATTTCGCAGCTTCGAGTAAAATTTTGACACTTTCATGTTTTCTTTCAGTTGTACATAATGAGCGACTGGAAGAGATGGAAATTTATTTCCGTTATATAATAAAACTGCTTTCAAGCTTTTCGTGGAGCTGTTAAAATAAACGTCACTCACTAGGAACACAGGGCATCACAACTGCTTCATAAAACCTCTTATGTCGTTACCATCTTCTTTGGTGAAGAACGTAGCAAATGTCTCATGCCGAATTCGTTGATCTGTTAATTTGACAATAATAAGCATCATTCCCTTGCTTCAAACGAGGACCCAAAAGCTCTGCCTTAATCTTCGGCAAATTCAAATCTCTTGATAAGTCATTAAAGTCTTCTGGGGTAAGAAAATGGGGTTTTGGTGGTTCCTGTGAAAGTACAAGTTCTTCATCTTCAATATTTTTATTTGAACTCTGAGATGAGTTTGATTGGGATACATTTTTAGGAGTTTCAGGTACAGGAAGTTATGAGCTATGTGAGATTGGAGCAGAAGATAAAGCAAGGTCAGGATATTCAATGGGTTTCGCCTTTACGTCTTTTTACATGCGTTTAAATAAAATTTTATATATCGTTTTCAAAACACTATCCGGCGGTGCACCCATGAAGACTTCATTTCACAAATTTTTTTGTTTAGTTGTGTTATTTCACTTACCTTCAACTCCAATTTCCCCTGCAAGTGTCGCCTCAACTCTTTCTTGCACGTCGCGATGGTGGTATTTCTAACCTCTCATAACACCGTACGTAGTGGGTGAATGGTAACGCCCTGGCTGCGCATTCGGGAAGATGCATGTTTGAATTCCCGTCCGGCCATCCAGATTTGGGTTTTCATGGTTTCCCCATATCACTCCAGGCGAATGTCGAGATGGTTCTTTCAAAAGGTCATGGCCCAATTGCTCCTCGTTCCTTGCACCCAGTCCTTTCCCGCCTCTAATGGACCGACGTCGATGAAACGTAAAATCATAAGAAAAAAAAAAGAAGTTATGGTCCCAGTGGCACACTATTGTTGATCTACAGACATTTGTTAGGCTGTCTGCAGATGACATAATACAGTACAATAGGATTACATCGAGAGAGGATTGTGAGCAAATGCAGCAGTATCTAGATAAGGTATCTGACGGGGTAGATAGACATGGAATGAGCATAAATTCCAAGCAGAGTGAGCTTACCAGATATACAAATAGAGAAATGAAGGTTTTGTACGATTATTTAGTACAAGAGTAATAGCTTGTTGATGGAATAAATTGTAAATACAGTAAGCTAAATTGGGGAGGCCATCTTGGGGAGGTTGAAGCTAAAGAAATCAGAGTACTGCATCTGTTGGAGATGATAATGAGACAATGTACCGGGAGTAAGAGAGATGGGTCACAAAACTTTGGTAAAGTCCTTCCTAGAGTATTGTGGTATTGTATGGAATCCGCATTATGAGTATCAATTACTGGAGTTGAAAAGGTGCAAAGGCGAATAGCTATATTTCTCTATGAAAATTACCAAAGGATACACTCAGCAGCTGAAATGGTAAAAGAATTGGGTAGGGAATCATTGCAGGATAGAAGGCAAGTGAAGAGAGTAGTGAGCATGTATAACGCGTATACTGGTGACGATACATGGAAAAACATTGCTGGAATATTTAGAAACGACATTTGGAAGGGTAAAGAGGACCATAACAATAAATTATCAATAGATTTCAGACATTAGGGGATGAGAAAGTGTTAATTTATAGGTAGGGGAGTGAGGAACTGGAACAAATTACTTAAGGATTAGTAAATAACATACCTCAGAGGTTAAGATGAAACAACTGGCGCACTAGCGCCATCGCAATTAATAATAATAATGCTGTGAACAATAATGATTCCAGAGGGGAGTAAAGTTTCTCAAAATTCATAATAAATAATGAGTATTTAATCAAGATGAAAAACGAACATTTAACTGTCAGGAAAGCATCAACTGTTTACCATTCCACCGAATACGTCCGACTAATCAGATTTCAATGGGATTCGTCCGTCACTCAGCCATATACGGCCGAGTCCAGTGGACGCTTAACACTGCTTATACCTGTCTTGGGATTGGTCAGACGGATACTTTTCCATTGGAAGATCGGCCAAATCCCACGTTCTTCCGAATGTCAGGCCCGGGTCTTGTTTCTTTCTTTGGTTTTTGTTATTTCCTGGTATGAATTTTTTTTTTAACTGATTTACGTCTCTTTTTAACATCGAGGTCTTTAGAGACGGGAAAGGATGGGGGGCAAGGATGGGGGCAAGGAATGGGAAGGAATTCGGCCATGGCCTTTTGAAGGAAGAATCCCGGCATTTGCCTGGAGTGATTTGGGGAAACCATGGAAAACCCAAATCTGGATGCCCGGACGGGGATTCGAACCGCCGTCCTCCCGAATGCGAGGCGAGAACGTTATTAAATTATGAAAACTAACTGAACTGTGAAAGACATTGCGTAATATATATATATATACCCCACCGGAAGCAAAAAATTTTGTGAATTGTTTTTCATAGTTTGAATCAAGCCTAGGATTTTGTAGTAAGGATTCCATGTTCTGGCAAATCTTTGGCGATAGAATAGTGCCCTAAACGTTTACTTTACTCAGGGTATACTGGTTCCACAGGCAGTTTTTGTGTAATCTAAGCTAATAATATTATACGAAAGTAAGTCTCCGTCTTTTTTACGTTTTGACGATTATTGTATCATTAGGAACGAAATAGGTTACTTTTTTCCGATATGAATAATCAAACAGATTCGACGGTAGAATGGTATATCGATAGCGTTCCCGTCATATTATGCCGACATATCTTAGGTAACTTTCAGCTTTGTGTATCCAATTCAAGCAATCAAATTCTAAATCCACGCGTACGAAGTTGAGGGTAACAGCTAGTTTATTAATAAATCCTTAAAGATAGCAGGTAAACTAGTTTGAGTTAATAGTTATAATAACTCGGCCACGTGGTCGGAACATCAGATATGCTTTCCTTGCGTTTAGTTCTTCTTGGTAGGTAGACAGTGTTGAATTCCATTTTAGAATGACCTTTGATACCTTACATACAGATGATACTTCCTCGGACTTTAATTATTTTGTCAACTTGAGAATCTCAAAGAAGTATTATTGAGAGAGTAGAATTCTTGTGTTGTTGGCGCACCACTCTGCAACTTAGAGTAAAAAATTGGATGTTTTATAATGAATACCATCCGAATTTATATGCTGAAAGTGTGTCGTTATTAGTTGTTGTTGAGTCGTATCCGAGAGAGTGATTGTTTTGATGGCGTGGAGGTGAAAGTCGACGGGCAATCACAGCCGACGCAGCAGTAAAAGTTGGCGGACCAGCCGTCAATAGAACTGTGGGGATAAAGCACAACAGGAAATTGTGTCAGAGCTGCAGCTGTGGCAGACATGAATCCCGCCAATCAAGCAAACAACAGCGCGCATTTCTAAGCATTCCAAGAGGCGGACAGATGTAGCCAACCATAAACATTTTTTTTTAATACAGCGGGACGGACCCGGGAAACGTGACGCCCAGTGCTGTGCTGTGAATTCTGATTGCAAAGACAAAGGAAAAAAATATTTGTAGCGCTATTCAAACGAATGACAGCATTCTCTTAACAGAACATTCGTAGGGCTTCTCCCATGAATATCGAGTAACCAGATAATTATCAATTTAAAACGAGTTATAAATTATTGTAAACACGAGGAAATGATCGAAAATCATACTTTAAATACGCTTTATCACTTCTTCCAATAAGGCTGAAAATTTTCTAAATTACATTTTGAAACAATCAGAGCACACTATACATAGTCCTCTGGCCCCTATAAATTGTGCTATTTATTAGTAACGAGAGCAGCCCTCCCTATTATCGGAATTTATTAAAGTATTATTCTCCCATAATCCGTTCGTTTAACGCCTGAAATTTAATTATAGATTTTATCATTAGTAAATTGCAGTACATAGTAGTTATTCCCAATTTTAAGTACAACTATTTCAGAACGTATATATAAATTATTTCGACGTGCAGAACGGAAATTAACAATCATATCGTTGTATGGAGATAAATGGCTCTATTTAGCACCTCGTTGTAGAGAAAACGAGGAAATATGCAACAGTATCGTCGACACACAGTATTTAGAATTTCTTCTTTTCTGCATATGGCAAAACGCGATTAATGTCGCCACATCACCTACACACAGAGGACTTCGACGACATTCAGTTCAAATATGGCGGCCGGCGAGTCGACCTTCACGACAATAACCGAAGTGTTGGTGGGTTAAGGCCCATTTTCCAGCGCGAAAGCAACACCAAGCACAAACCACCTCATCTTACACGATTAGCAAACAGATGTCAGTGGCAACACTCTCTGTCTACTCTTATATTATATCTCCTTAATGATGTGGTCTGTAAGTCTTCACAACTGAATCATAAATTTGAAATATATATATATATTATAACAAAACTGAAAACTGACTTTTGTAGCAATGTGAAGTAAAAAGTTAAAAATTATCTTTAAATTTAAATATTTTGTTTAACACTGGTAGGATATCCTACATTTCAGTATAAGTTACAATTCAGTATTTTTTTAATAAGCTTAAAATAAGAATCAGGTCACTTACCAAAAAAATTAGCTATAATGTAAACAAAGCATGGGGTGCTACATATCAATTGTCTTTTTTTTTTTTAACGCTAGCTATTCGGAAAAGTACTATCATTATGAAAAGAAAACACTCAACAAAGCCACTTTAATGTTGTTACCAGCACATTGCTATTGAATTACTGAATTGATATCAGTTCTTAATGCGTTTGCAAAATTTCAAACAATTTGTACTGAAAGTGGGTAAAAATTACAAACATACATACACCGTACATAAAGCACTCCGGCCATCGTGATCTGGGTTTTCCATGGTTTTCCCGGATCACTCCAGGCGAATGCTGGGAAGGTTCCTCACAATTTCCCATGGGCGCCTCCTACCATATCCCGTATATCCCTTCCAAATTATTACCCTTTCGGATAGGTGCAATGCACCCTCCGCCACACACTTTTAGTGAATCGCGGAGTAATGATAATAATAATATAAAACGAATAACAAGTGATCTGTTCTGTTGTCTGGAATATGAATTTTTCTTATTATTTATTATTAAATATATCAGTATGAAGCTGTTGCTGAGATTGCAAAGTTATGTTCACTGTTGCAAAATAAACGTGTATTATAAACACTGGAACATCCTAAAAGTCGAGACTTCATTTTGCCTTGAATATTCTACCACAGTTTTTAAGCGCTTATTCAGACAAGTCCACAGTCATAACCGAACACATCAAGTCCCGTGGGTGAGCAGTCTCGGAACTGGCGTTTAGAAAAGTATATTCCAGGTGAAGGTTGGGACGGTACCTTCAAAAGCCTCAAACCTCTGCCACCTCTAATGACGTTGAGGTCGCGCAAGGCCAAAAGAAAAAGAAAAATGATCAACACAACCCTTTCCACCGTTCAATATTTCTAAGTTTGTTGGCTGGTAAATACATCACACATACACACATTACCTGTAAACAATAAAACACGTTTTTCGAAGCTATAAAATATTCCTCGTTGCAAGTTCTGCAAGCCATAGAAATACTATGACAGGAAAACAAAAGTTAAAATTCTTTCAGTTCATAAAGTGTTCTTTATATAATTGTGCAGGACTGTTAAAATAGTGACAATATAATTTTATTCTAACAACATTGAGCGGGAAGTACTGAGATGATTAAGTAATTTATAAACACTTCACAGAATTATAAAGAAAGATAAATGTGTTCCAAGCAGGGCCGGCGTTAGGGAGGGGTAAGCGGGGCAAAAGTACCCGGGCCCTGGTCCCCAAAGGGGGCCCTCCGGCTTGAGTACCTAGCTAAATAGAAACCAAACAAAGAAAAAAAAAACCTTTCGAAAAAGGTGTTATTT
>CM061920.1:228504842-228608358 GCA_031002005.1 Vandiemenella viatica | reverse complement strand
AACTTTACGATCGAAAATAGAAACGTGTTGGAGGATTTTGAGAAAGTTTCCTCCGCATCAGATATCTGGTCGAATTTTTGGTCAGGTGTTTCATTATTATCCTTAACATTACAAGAGATTTTATAACAAAAAAAAAAAAAAATCGTTTTAGAAGCAGAGATTCTTGAAGAACGCCAAACGGGAGATAACATTTCGGCAATATTTCAAAGTATGTTTGAAGGGTGGGGAATCCCGAAACAGAATGTGCACTGCATGGTAAGAGATGTTGGATCCAACATGAAGCGGTCCTGCACTTTATCTGACGTGGATAATATTGAGTGTACATCCCATCAGCTGCTGACATAAATAATATTGACTGTACCGCAAATGAGCTGCATCTGGTTGTTAAAAAAGCTGTTAACAAAATTAGATGCAATCTCGATATTACTTATAAAATGCAGGAAAAATGCAGGCCATTTCATTTCAAGTTTCAACCACTCTACAATGGCAAAGCAAGAATTAGAAACAATACAAGTTTGACTAAATGAAAAAAATTTAAAAGTTTTGCAAGATTCACCGACACATTGGAATTCCAGCTATTATATGTTGGAAAGGCTTGATTGCTTAAGGATTCGCCGTCGCTTTATGCTACTAATAATAAAATAGATCAACAAGAGTGGATATTAATTCAAGAATTAGTGATTGTACTGAAGCCTTTGTACGATGCCACAAGAAAATTGAGCACACAAAACACATGTATATCCGACGTTATCCCTCTAGTACGAGCAGTAAATAAATTTTATGATGAGATGCAAATTCCTGATGATAGTGGGGAAACTCCCAACGACAACACACCCGCCGTTCTTGAGTTTTTGTCCTCTTTGCAGAATGAATTAAATTATCGTTTTTATAAAATCGACAAAAAATGTATTGTTCCAGTAACAACGTTTTTAGTACCACGCTACAATAGCAATTCTTCAGTGACTTTTTCATCAAAGCTATAAAACAGAAATTACTTACAACTTCAGAAACCGAAGGAAATCTCACAACAACTACAATTAGCACAGAAAACCCAAATGCTGTATGAAAAGCACACTGCAACAATTTAGAGGACTCTATCGCCAATATGCTAGATCAGCGGTCGGCAACCTTTTAGCAGTCAAGGGCCACAGGGTGGCAAAACAAAGTAAAGGCGGGGCCGCACATACACAGTAACAATGCGAAAACTCAGTTTTCAAAATTTATTAATACAAATGAGGATACAAATGAGGATACAAATGAAGAAAAGTTAAAAAATTGATCTTACATACTAAATTCGGTGTGACGTTTAAGGTTGCATTTGACTGGCTATTTTTTGTATGTCAGCTTTCATGCTAGAAGTTGAAATACGTAATATATCTCTCAAATGCTCATCTGTGAGAAGAGAAGCGTATTTATTTTTTCGATAATTGACGATTGAAAAAGTTTGCTCGCATAAATAAGTACTTCCAAAAATTGAAATAGACTGCTGAGCAAACTTTTTCAATTCGACAAAATCAGACAGCAAGCTACGATAAAATTTGACCAAATCATTCATCTCGTAAAAGGCGTTTTTTAGGCTCTCATTGGATTGAAGTTCAATCACATTCATTTGTAAATTACTGGGTACATCCTCAACATCGCATGAAAAAGGGTTAGCAAAAATCTCCAATAATCTTTAGATTGTTAGAAATCTTCTCGAAATCATCAAATCTGTCACTGAATTGACCTTTTAACTCCATTAAAATGTCTTTTAGTTTGGAACGCCTGTATGTGTATCAGATATTAGTTTGTTTTTGCCATGAATATGCTTGACATTCAGCATATTTAATTCATGAGTTAAATCTGTCAAAAAATCCACGATCTATTAACCATTGAGGGTCTGTTAGCTCTGGAATAGATTTACGTTTCTGATTCATAAAATTGATTTCTTTTCTGAGATCGAAAAATTTTGGCAGTACTGCACCTCTACTTAACCATCTTACTTCTGAGTAATAAAGGACATCTTGATGATCTGCTTTCATTTCGGATAGAAACTCTAGGAATTGACGATGTGTCAACCCATTGTTTCTGATATAGTTTACAGTGGATATCACGATGTCCATTTCTTTTCTCCAATGAAACGACTTTGGAACGCTTCTTGGTGGATAATGCAATGAAAAAGTAACGGTATTTCACATCCTATCTCTGCCAATTTTGTTTTAATTCTACCCACCAGGCCCTTGTTTTGCCAACTCATGTTTCTACCTCCGTCAGTTGTTAGACTTACCAATTTTTCCCACGCTTATTGGATTGGTCATTGCCTGTTCTGAGTGACAAAACAAATCTTCACCCGTAGTCGTTCCCTTCAAACTACATAAGTTCCTAATACACGTTGACGTACTTATCAATTCCGCGAACAAATATTAGAAGCATATATCTGACACATCATTACTTTCATCGGTAGCTAAGGAGAACCATTCAAATTGTTGTGCTTTTCCCGAAGTTTTTCGCATAAATTAGCGCACAAATCTTCAGTGCGCCGGGTACAAGTTCTGACAGATAAGATTATATTTTCAAATTTCTTTTTTGGTCTGGGAATACCTCTTCAGCCACAGCTAAGGCACATTGTTTTATTAATTCGCTGAACTGTCGCCCAGACTTGGATAATATTTCCACCATCCTTAAACTCGCAAGTATATTTGACTTGTTGCTTTCAATTTGCACGTTAAAAACACTTTGTTGGTTCTTGAATGAAGATTTGAGTGAGTTGATTTTGTTTTTCCGGGAATCACCAACTATGCAAGCAAATTTTGCTTTATGCTCGGTATCACAGTGACGTTTGACGTTATATTCTTTTTGTATAGCAAGGGTGTTTTTGCATATTAAGCATAGCGGCTTTCCATTGCAATTAATAAAAAAGTATAAATCTGTCCATGCATCGTTAAACACACTATTTTCTTCAATTGACTTCCTCTTTTTTGTAGTCATCAGTAAAACTTATAACCAACAATGCCAGATACACGCTGTAAGAATAAAAGCCGTGTTGAAAACATGTCACTTAATTTCGCTATGTAATTGTATGAACTATCAATACCTCACACTTACCGAAATGTAAACAAAATAGTAGGTACCCGTAGGTCACAGAACAATAACTAAATCGTAGGTGCAGGGCCGCGGCGGCGGCGTGCACACATGAAATAACTTGTATCACTCAATGACACAGCCAGCGCGGACGGACGGCGGGCGAGCGAGAAGATTATTGTCAACGCTGACCTATTGTTTCAATTACAGGAGAGAATGGGAGAATCGTTCCCGCTCGCACTTGTCCTGCTCTGTTCACGTAGTTCATTCGCTGCGCTGTTAGATCGCGTTCACTCTTTTATGCATTTATATTTTATTATTTTATAATATTCGCTTTCGATATGATTTTTATAAGCGGACACGGGCCGCAAATAGAGTGGTCACGGGCCGCATGCGGCCCGCGGGCCGCGCGTTGCCGACCGCTGTGCTAGATAGTGACGATGATGATGAGGAAACTGAAAAACAATTATCATGTACGAATGCTAATTTGCTAGCAGAATATCCAATGAAAAAAGAATATCATGAGATCAAGATCCGCTTAATTTTTGGCAGGTTAATAGTAAAACATTTGGAGGTCTATGACTCATGGCTGGCATATATTTATCATCACCTGCAACGAGCGTTCCAAGTGAGTAGTTTTTCAGTGCAGCAGGAATTATTTATTATCCTCATCGTAACAGACTTTTTGGTGACAAAGCTGCCAAGTTAATCTTTTCGAACTACAATTTACCAAGCTTATTTTTAATATATATATATATTTTTAAGTTTCTGTAAAAGTGATTATTTTGTCTGATGTAAACACTTTAGCGGTACCTTAACAATATTTCAGTTAGCAAATCACGAAGATTGGAGATCTGATCTCACCATAAAGATAGTTAAAATAATGTCTTAAAACTTTCTATAGTGGTAAGCATGGGCGCCGGCAGGATTACTTTAAGGGAGGTGCATCTGTTTTTTAATACATTATATATAAAACTTAATATTTATTAACTAAAGACACTGAATTTATTGACAAGGTGTTGAACAAATTTGGACAACTACCTAGGCACCTTAAGTTATTATTCAAACAGTGAATTTAATAATAAAATTATTTTTTTAATCCTTTTTCTGTGGATTTTCTTTCATGGCAGGGGGGTGCAAGTGCACCCCCTTGCACACTCCTCCCAGCGCCCATGGTGGTAAGTTACCAGTTATCGTTGGTAACATGGTAAAATAAATATTAAAATAATTAATTTTTGCAATATGAATGTGCTAGATATGAGATTTTAAGAAATATAAATTAATTGGAATTGAAGTTAATAACATTTCATGACTACCTATCTCTAAATTTTATATACGTGTTTAGTTAAATTCTTTAGAAAGACCCGTTAAATATCCGCTACAAAAATAACGGATGCGGATACAGATCTTTTTTCCCCCATGGATATCCGCGGATACGGATAGGGATATCCGGCACATTACTACTACTGACTGACACAATGCTCTATACAAAATTCTGGCACTCGCTGAGGCCGCGTTTAAGTCGAGAGGGTTTTTATGCTCTCTCAGATAACGGCACTTTCCGTCACCACCAATCGTGGTTCTCTTGTTCAACGAAACTGTTACCGGCGGTACCACCCTTACCTTAGGGCTCTATGGCGTTCTGGAATCTCTGCCATATGAGGGTTCGCATACAAAACCCAGAGACGCTGCCTTGCCCCCCTCTCTCTACCAGGAACCGATTTTGTTTTCCGAGGTTGACCATTACAGTCCAGTCATACGTGCCAACCTGTCTACCTCCTAACGTCACAGAGTCACCTGGGACTGAAAATGGTCACTGTTTGTAATTTCCTTCCAAACATACGTAGCTATACATATCCAAGACATTAAATATCCCGAAATACATTAAATAATTTATAGTTATTTCTACATACACTAATAATTCTTGTTTTTGAGTCCTTTTTAAATTGTTATTAAATATTAAATTTCCGGTGAACCGTCCACCACTGGCCCCTTCGTAATCCCGTTGCATTTCAAGCTTCTGCCTTAAAACTTAAGATTAGTTCTTTTGTATTATATTTTGGATTCATATAGAAACTTATAATATTTCTAAAGGAAAATTTGAAGATATTCAGGGCTGAAAGACTACTCAGTTACCAAGCGTGGTGAGTGAACGGTTAACGTTCTGGCCTCGCATTTAGGAGAACGCCGGTTCGAATCCCCGTCCGTGCATCCAGATTTGGGTTTTCCATGGTTTCCCCAAATCACTCCAGGCGAATGCCGGGATGCTTCCTTCAAAAAGTCCATGGCCGAATTCCTACTCAGTCCTTGTCACCAGTCCCATCCCGCCTCTAATAACCTTAGCCATCGACGAGGCGTAAAGCCGTAAGTAAAAAAAAAAAAAAAAAAAAAAGTCTACTCTGTTACGTAATACGTATAAAGGGCGTTCCTGTCGATGTCTGCGATGCCCATATTGTTTGCATGTTTTAGTAATCATAATTCGAAGTTTCCACATTCGTGAATCGGTTGGCATGTCCTCTTTCACCTTTCAGAAGTCTTTAAAAGAATTTCCTCCACTATTTTATCCCATATAGTACCTTCACTTACATCTCATTCGTGTCTTATATTCCTCCCTTTTTCCTCACCTACTAATATTATCTTCAGGAGGGATTTGCAACTTTGCTATGTCATTAGCCACTTACAACCGCGTGGATTTGCTAAGTGCTGGACCGCGTGTCCGAGTGACTCAGTATCCCAAATCCGGGTGGCCGATATTGCATCCGCCAAGTCGAGTCAACGACGCACTGCCTACCCTTTTCTCGAAGCGATTCGAGCCACTTTTTAATCTCAATTCCTTCGGTCCTATTGATGCTACGTGTCTTAAATTTCTGTTGTGCACAGATATCAGCAATCTTAGCAAACATACTAAATTTTATTTCGTTACTGTTCTTAGTTCGGATGTTATTCGGATGCAAACTTCAGCGATTTTGTCACTCACTCAATCACTGATGATAATGAAAATTCTGAGGTACTTCCCGCAGTCGTACTTATGGTGTGTTGGTTCTGGCTCATACTTAACGAATAAATGAACACAATGTCGGGGCAACCACCGCGCCTCCCGTTGTCAAGGTATTGTACAAGTTTCAAGCGACACAATTTACCTGAAAATGTTCTGGGAATAGTGTTGTAAATAATATTTGTCGTTTATTATTTAACAATTGTTGTTTATTGAACTTCTAAGAAAACTGCAGCCACCAGACTTATTCCCTGAAAAATTTCCGAATAAACTCCAAAAAAAAACCATTAATTAGTTTTCGGAACCTATTGTTGCTACTATACCATTCACTCCGAGTTCTTCTATTTCTTTAAAGTTATTAGTTAACCGAAATTTCCTAAAATTCTTTAAACGTTTCGTCAACTCTCTAATTCGTCATTTAGACCTAGGCTTAACAATCTCCCTTAACTTTACTCCCGCAAGACAGTGTTACTTTGTGAGTGTAGGGGTCACTTTGTGACATATGGTATATCGAATATCATGCCATGTTTGAGATGCCAGGAAAGCAATGAGCGGGAATATATACTGCCACGGCCTTTGGAAGGAACCATACAAGAATTTGTCTGAAGCGATTTCTGGAAAGCACGAAAAACTAAATCTGAATGTTCGGACGGGGATTCAACCTGCGACCTCCCGACTGCCAGTCCGGAGCGTTACTGCTCTCGCACTTTGTTGAAGTTAGTGGCTAGTAGTAAGGATACGGCGGTTTGGCTCCCCCTAATTATCTCGCCTGGCGGCCGCTTCCCCTATAATTACGCGCCGCCGCCCTGTCATTATCTACCTGGCTGCCGGCGCCGCTTACCGTAATTATCTTTGTAGGTCACGCGCCCCGCCCCCTGCGCCCGCTTCCCCTATAATTAGGCGCCACCGGCCTGTCATTATCTTTGTAGGTCACCCGCCCCGCCCCTGCAGGTGTGCAGGTCGCTTCCCCTCCTATATCCAGAACACCCATGCCGGTTCTGTATTAAATAGGTCACGCGCCGCGCCCCTGCAGCCACGCCGGCGCCTCTCACCGTAATTATCTCGACGGCGCCGAGGCAGGACACGCGTACGCACACACGTCGTACCCTCCAAGTCGAAAATGGAGTTACGTGGTTTATGGACGCACCCTTAGCATAACAAATTTTCAGCTCCCCCTCTACTTGCCACGCATTCGGGAGGACGTGAGTTCGTATTCCCCGTCCTACCATCGAATTATTATTATTATTATTATTATTATTAAATACAATGAGAGACGAAGAAGGGGGAGAGAGAAACTTGGTGCTGGCCCATTCAGTCATACTCTTCCGAACATGCGATCTTAAAATACTAATTATTCGCTAATTCATCGTAACTACTGAGATAATTAGCATTTTTTCGTAAAGTGCGGTCAACGGTACAAAACCCCCGTCGGTTTAATAAAGCGGGAAGGAATTCTGCATGTTGAAGAAGGGAAATGGCGAAACCTGGTGTCGGCCCATTCAGGCCTAATCTTCCGAAAGATACCAAAAGGTTTAACGTCCCCCTTCAAAGGTAGTTTACTAGAATTCGGTGAGTTTTGTTTTGCGCGAGAAGGAATTCGGCCATAGCCTTTTGAAGGAAGCATCATGGCATTCACCTGGAGTGATTTCAGGAAACCATGGAAAACCCAAATCTGGATGCACGGACGGGGATTCGAACCCGCGTCCCCCGAATGCGCTGCCAGAACGTTAACCGTTCACCTACATTATGGGTGGTTGTCTCGCCATAGACATTAGCTAAATGTTCAGCTGACTAAATTTGCATTTTCTCTTCTGAAGAGCTGGACTTAATAAATTTTATATTTGGAAAACTAAATTTTCCGTTCGTCGGAGTGTCAATTTACAGCAGCATCCTTCAGAATTCAGGGCCCCGAACTTCATCATCGTCCAGTAGCGTTGCAATATCGGGAGAAACATGAGGCTTAAGGTTGCAAGCGCACAGATGATTAAAACTAACTTCTAGAAAGCTAATGGAGTGACATTTCTTTAATTCACGCAGCACTAGACTTCTGGGATTTGAAATGTGGTGCTACAGAAGAATGCTGAAAATTAAGTGGACAGACAAAGTAAGAAATGAATTAGCTTTGGAAATGATGGGTGAGGAAAGAAGTTTGTGGAAGAAGCTTACAGAAGGACGAGACAGGCTTGTAGGTCATATTTTGAGACATGCTGGAATAGTTAATTTGCTGGTGGAGGGAACAGTCGAAGGTAAGAACTGTAGAGGAAGAAAGGGATTAGAATATATGAAGCAGATAATTGAGGACGTGGGTTGTAGGGGATATGTAGAGATGAAGAGGTTAACACTAGATAGGAAGGGATGGAGGATTACATCAAACCAGTCGAAAGACTAATAACAACAGAAAAAAAAAATTTATTCTGATCATTAACTGAAGCTGGTTATCGCTTTCTCAAAATGATTGATCTTAATATTTCGTTGAACGCGATACGTGGAGAAACTTTAGCTATATGAATTGTTTCCGAATTTACATCGTGAGACAACAGAATACACATATCACAGTGTTTTATTAGTGAGCTATGCTTCTAGTAGAACAATGTTATCTAGTAAAAGAAACAATAAGCCTCAAAAAAAAGGAAGGAAAAACCACTAAAATAGATCTTGTTTGAAGTATAAACAAACCTGGTTTTGAGTTTAGACCAATCAGCTCTCTTTCGATGATAACGGTTTCAACAAGTCCAAGTCAGTTTGTTGGAAACAAAACCTTAAAATTCTACTTCGGTTATGATCGTTCGACAATTTAATAGTTTTACTTGAAATTTATACCAAGCGTCTTGCATTTATACGCCTTCAAATTCTACATTATCACTGAAATTTCATTTACTGGCTATTAAGAAGGCATCTGCATTGATAGAGGAAGGTTATAATGACACAGTTTTGCAGTTATAACCGGTAGGGTTAGAAGATATTAGAGTATAAAACCGATTAATGGTATGTTTTCGAAGAACAAAGCTGAAGTATAGTTTCAGATCAAATAAAATCTCATGCCGTGATGTGATTCAAAGCGAAAACATTACTATTCCATCTTATTCTTCCAACTACCATTCAGTGTGTTAAAAAAATGCTGTCTTGCCAATATAGTTACTAAGTTTGATTCTTTCTTACAAACTACAAAGACGCAAATACGTACTACACACCAGTGGATAGAGGAAGGTTTAAAGTTTGTAATTCCTACCTGTTAGTTCCATCGGCTACCGCTAACAGCGCTGCTGTCTGTTACGTGGATATGGCCACGGTAGAAGTCGTTTTGGTGCGCTACGTTATGCAAAAAGTAAATCCATTATTGATGTGTAGCGTGCATTCCGTCGTAAGTTCAATGAAGTGTCTCATCGTCATAAACAGATTTACGATTGGAATAACGAATTCGTAGAAGATCGGTGCGTCGTCCTCGAATGTCAAATGAAAATGTTTAGCTTATCCAAAGTGCTTTCGAAGAGATTTCTCAGAAACCCAACAAATGCTGAATGTTTAAAGTAAAACGTTGAAACTTCCTCTTTCCAGTAATGTGTGACATGTATTTGTATATTTCATAGTTTGCAAGAAATAAACATTCAAAATCTGCTCCTGTCTAGAACTTTATTGGGACTGAACTATAGTATCGGCGGTGGAAGCGGCAACGGGGAACTACATTGGGAGCCATGGAGCGGAGTTCGCCGCCCAATAGGAAATTGGTGTACGAAATGACGACTTGCAGACTTACAATATAAAAAAATTCAGGTGACCGGAAGGTTTCGGCTTCCATAAATATTAAAAACCCCGACTGTGCAAGGGTAGCGCACATGCTTTGCGTTGCAAGGGTCACCGGTTTGAGACTAGCCTGGGGCCTGAATGGTTTGATCAATTGTTTGACAGCAAAAAGTGTCGGACGACACATAGCTTTCTTTTAATATTACATCAACAGTCTCGAATTTAAGAAAATTGTCGAAATCATGTGGATCTGAAACAAGCATAGAGGTTGGCGGTCCACATAGCTAACTCTGGGTGTGACAATGCAGCATGGAGTAAACTGGTGGCAAAAAAAAATATTCTTGGCTTAAGAAGGTTTTAAAATAGACTACAAGCCACATTTTAAAAGGAATATTGCAACTGTAAGTAGGAATGTAAACCGTTTTACTGCGTAAATCTCGGAGTCTAACCGTCATGCCTGCAAAACTTTTCTGACTTGGAGTTTAACTTTTTTCATGAAACTCTAAATTTTATGAAACAGGCGATATGCCTCAGTACTTAGGTTCTTGATTTCTAGCGCTGAGATACCAGCACTAAACACTGGCGGCAGATAATGGAGTTACCAAAGTTCTAATAACTGATCTTCAAATCCTTAGCCAGGAGCGTAGCAAGTTTAAGGTCCCATATCTGATCTTCACTCTTTAAGTAGCTGGCAGTCAAACGCGTGAAAATTACATCACCTTACACTGATTTCAAAATGTCGCAAACAGAAATTCACCGAAGATAGCATCCACTAAGTTCTAGATCATGTTAGATCATTCATGAAATTTTTCGTCAGTGCCAGTATACGAGTCTGTTTCGTAGACTAAATGGATCTCGTGTACAACCTCCAAAGGGCACATGTGAATAGTTCTTATCCCGACACATGCGAAAATGCGGTACAGACCAAAGTTAGTTGGAAAAATGGAAGAATGCATACTTTCTGCAGAAACAGCGGTAACAGATGCGTAGCATATTGTCGTATCTAAAGTTGTCACGAACTGCACCACTCAAGAACAAGCCAGGAAAGGTGCCAAGCACAAACTTCGAAAGTATATACCTTTTAGGACTTACAGAATATTGACAACTTATACATGCACACACCAGTGTCAAGGATCATGAAAATATGCTCGTCCTCACAAATATTGACAGATGTTTCGGAATTTCTTGAGTTAACAGTCTGATCCCCATTCTGTTTCTATTTACCGTATACTTTGACAAGGCGTGTGTGGGCATTCGCCTGGAGTGATTTCAGGAAAACTATGGAAAAAATAACTTAAATCTGGATGGTCGCTTCCCGAATGCGATGCCAGAGTGCTATCGCTCGCCCAACAGTCATCGTCAATCCTCTTATGCACCCCACCTCATAAAATCCCGAAATGTTATGAAAAACCGCAAAACATAGTGAATACAGGTAAAAATCGCCAAAATTATGTATATTCGCTCTACGAAAGAAGTTATAGATTGATATGGTTAGAAGATGACTGAGGATGTATCAGTTTCATTAAGAATTCACCATTCCTCAGTTTAGATGTCCTAAATTACTTTATATGGACACAGTTAGCTTGGCAGGTAGAGTTCCATAGTGAAAAGGTTGTCGGTGTTATGAAGGACGATGCGAGTTGCACCCTGATTGTGGAGTTTGCTGGGTTACGGGGCAAAAAGTGTGCATTCTGGCTCGAGACCGACCGAACCTGTAACATTTTTTATTTTTTTATTTTTGCTGGATACCAGTTAGACCAGTGGAGATGCTACATTTTGTGCTTAGGTACATCTCTTGTGGTATAAACTCGTAACCTTTCTCCGGAGCAGGCCTTCGTGGGTGAATCCTCAAAAATTAGACCATACTTTAGGTATGTTTTCAACCAGAGTGAGAAACATCCACTTCATTCATAAATGGTTACAACAGCTATCCATTCACCCACATGCATAGAAAACCCTAATCCATATGCCTAGATCAGGATTCAAACCGGTATCCTCCTGAATGAGAGGCCAACACTCTCGGTGAAATTATAGGTGACAAAATTATAAGTGTTTGATTTAAAAGTGACATGTTTACAGCGTCAGCTAATCGTCTCCACAATTTGAGTAGCTGTATGGTGCAAATTGAAATCGACGTTTCACGAAATACGTCTTATACCCGTTGCGTTTTACAAAATAGTCTTCATTTATAATGACAGCCTATATACCTCGTGTTGCTAAGTTTCGCTTCACGCACGTTTAAACTAGCATTAGAGGCCATATTGGTGAACTATGGGACAAGCGGTCTTCCACAAACAAGATTTCACAGGATTACACCCACCACCACTCGCCCCGAAAAAGTCCTTTATCAAGTTATTTTTCATGAGTCCTTCATCACTTACTATAGTCGGCGTCATGAAATTAGCCTGCCAAGGTCACGTAGTCTCCACTGCCTCCCCTGCCCGCACCAACCCTCTGTCCCTTGGTTGGGCCGGCGACATTGCCACATTAGCTTTTGCCGGTCGTCCATGCGTATCTTTACACGCGGTCGCTTTATTTCCTTAGTTTAAGGCCTATTCGAGTAATGTTAATGGTGGTGATGTTCAGGAACATAATCATGCAATTAGTGTATTAACAGACAGAAGTAATATTCGCGAACCTGCAGGCCGCCTGGGCATTGGAAACCTAATTAAAATCATTTAGCAGATATTTTTAAGGAATATTACCAATAACTAATACGCAAAAATAAAAAAAAAATACTTCGCTAAATTACAAACACTGACATGGAGGTATTTGTGGCAGTCATTTCTATGTATAATCGGTCCCTTATATTTGATAAATTAATTTTCGTTTTGTCTTTGCTTTTGAAGATTTCTCGCGAAATTTGTCATGTATGGTCCATTGTGTACAATGACAATAATAATTCTTACAGAAGCTGAAAATAGCTTTTCTGTGGAGGACAGGAAATATGTTTCTCAGTCGTAAACGAACCGACCGACCAGCCGGCACTGGAGCATGCGCTGCGCGCAATCATTCGCGCAAATATAAACTGTGAAACAATCCAAAAGGGGTTGTCTGAAGAGGCTTTGCCTGCTACCAGAATTAATTTCAGTATTTTCTTAGAAACTTTCTCGCTGGAAGTTTTTACGTAAACAAATAAAACGTAAGTTAGTCAGCGACAACATTTTACATTACACAGCCGAAACAACTAAGCGCTTCGTGTAACATTCTTTATTTTTTTTATTCACATGCTTCCCTATTTAATGAATAGAATGTATTCGGTATGAGTCTGTTAACTTTCAGGAAGGCGCATAATTTTTTTTGAGTTATTACTTATTATTTTTATTGCTTTTTCTGTCGGTTGAAGTGAAAAAGTATTTTGATTTCTAATTTTCATGGAAACACATTACTATTTTTTTAAAAAAACAGTCACACAAATATTTGGAATTATAAAGCACATCACCTTGTTCCGCATGTTAAGTATTATGTTTTAGAAATTTTTTCGCACTCATTACTGAAGTTGATTTTTTTGCTGATTTGCAACACTGTTCGGATACTCCGTGACCTTCACAGGACTAATTTCGTGACTGCCACTATAGTCCTTAAGACCCAATCGTAATAGACACCAACACTCGATAAGACATAAATTTTTTCCGGATATAAGTACTAAGTATGTGCCACTCTCCATGAATATTATTAAAAGTGTGAAAATGTGCAAAATAGATAAAAAAAAAATCAAAACTGACCAGTCAGAGAAATAGAACAAAGTATCGAGCATTACAGGGAGCAAGAGAGAAGCATAATTTCGTGAAAAATATACAGTTTCAGTAAGAAGAATGAAAATCCTATAACTTATCTTAAATTTCATAAAAATCGGTAAAAATGATTAAAATACATAAAATATTGCCAAAATTACGTAATTTCCTTCCAAAACAAGATGTCGTTGGTTGACATGACAATTACACCTGCGTGCACCACAGAGTGCAGTGCACAACTATATGATGTGTTTTTCATTACTACAACTGGCTACAGAAAAGTGTCATATATGTACAAAAAATGTATGTTTCGGCTGTAGCAACAGTTCTCAGAGAAACCTGCACGGCTACCTCCACCACACACATCACATTACCGTCAGGGGAGTGCAAACGATGAAAACTACAGATGTTATCGATCAAAGGGCCAAAGGTTAGGAAAACTATGTGATGAGTATTCACAACGCATACAATCTTCCAATCATGATAGGGTGAGCAAAGGATGAAAGCAAAATATGTGTGCATCACAGAACTCAATGAATTCGATCAAAGGTGCTGACATAACGTATCAGCCACACAAGTCATTACAAAAACCACTATCATGAAGGTGGGATAAGTTAGCGTAAGTTCAGGTTAATTCCTATTTTTTCATAAATTGGGAGTGCATGTGACGCGATAACTTTGTATAATGAGGGTGGGATGCACTAGAAGTTAACACGTAAGCTAAGACATAACATCCTGGGCCTGCCTTACGAAGGAATGACGTGCGATAAGTTAGTGCAAGCTCAGGTTAACCCTTATTTTTTCATAAATTCAGAGCGCGTTGATAGGAAATAACGGTAAGGAGGGTGCGATGAACTAGAGGTTAACCCCAGTTTTGGGTTATGAAACCATGACACCCTTGCACTAATTGAGGTTAACCCCAGTTTTGGGCTAAAAGAACCATGAAACCCATACAGTAATTGAGGTTATTGTAGATAATTTAGGTTAGGCAGGCTCAGCATGTTACATTGTGTTAGCTTAGGTTAACGCGCTCGCTAACACGTAACATGCTGGCCCGCCTAACCTAAATTATCTACAATAACCTCAATTACTGTATGGGTTTCATGGTTCTTAGCCCAAAACTGGGGTTAACCTCAATTAGTGCAAGGGTGTCATGGTTTCATAACCCAAAAACTGGGGTTAACCTCTAGTTCATCGCACCCTCCTTACCGTTATTTCCTATCACACGCGCTCTGAATTTATGAAAAAATAAGGGTTAACCTGAGCTTGCACTAACTTATCGCACGTCATTCCTTCGTAAGGCAGGCCCAGGATGTTATGTCTTAGCTTACGTGTTAACTTCTAGTGCATCCCACCCTCATTATACAAAGTTATCGCGTCACATGCACTCCCAATTTATGAAAAATAGGAATTAACCTGAACTTACGCTAACTTATCCCACCTTCATGATAGTGGTTTTTGTAATGACTTGTGTGGCTGATACGTTATGTCAGCACCTTTGATCGAATTCATTGAGTTCTGTGATGCACACATATTTTGCTTTCATCCTTTGCTCACCCTATCATGATTGGAAGATTGTATGCGTTGTGAATACTCATCACATAGTTTTCCTAACCTTTGGCCCTTTGATCGATAACATCTGTAGTTTTCATCGTTTGCACTCCCCTGACGGTAATGTGATGTGTGTGGTGGAGGTAGCCGTGCAGGTTTCTCTGAGAACTGTTGCTACAGCCGAAACATACATTTTTTGTACATATATGACACTTTTCTGTAGCCAGTTGTAGTAATGAAAAACACATCATATAGTTGTGCACTGCACTCTGTGGTGCACGCAGGTGTAATTGTCATGTCAACCAACGACATCTTGTTTTGGAAGGAAATTACGTAATTTTGGCAATATTTTATGTATTTTAATCATTTTTACCGATTTTTATGAAATTTAAGATAAGTTATAGGATTTTCATTCTTCTTACTGAAACTGTATATTTTTCACGAAATTATGCTTCTCTCTTGCTCCCTGTAATGCTCGATACTTTGTTCTATTTCTCTGACTGGTCAGTTTTGATTTTTTTTTTATCTATTTTGCACATTTTCACACTTTTAATAATATTCATGGAGAGTGGCACATACTTAGTACTTATATCCGGAAAAAATTTATGTCTTATCGAGTGTTGGTGTCTATTACGATTGGGTCTTAAGACTAGTAAGTGATGAAGGACTCATGAAAAATAACTTGATAAAGGACTTTTTCGGGGCGAGTGGTGGTGGGTGTAATCCTGTGAAATCTTGTTTGTGGAAGACCGCTTGTCCCATAGTTCACCAATATGGCCTCTAATGCTAGTTTAAACGTGCGTGAAGCGAAACTTAGCAACACGAGGTATATAGGCTGTCATTATAAATGAAGACTATTTTGTAAAACGCAACGGGTATAAGACGTATTTCGTGAAACGTCGATTTCAATTTGCACCATATAGCTACTCAAATTGTGGAGACGATTAGCTGACGCTGTAAACATGTCACTTTTAAATCAAACACTTATAATTTTGTCACCTATAATTTCACCGAGAGTGTTGGCCTCTCATTCAGGAGGATACCGGTTTGAATCCTGATCTAGGCATATGGATTAGGGTTTTCTATGCATGTGGGTGAATGGATAGCTGTTGTAACCATTTATGAATGAAGTGGATGTTTCTCACTCTGGTTGAAAACATACCTAAAGTATGGTCTAATTTTTGAGGATTCACCCACGAAGGCCCTGCTCCGGAGAAAGGTTACGAGTTTATACCACAAGAGATGTACCTAAGCACAAAATGTAGCATCTCCACTGGTTAACTGGTATCCAGCAAAAATAAAAAAATAAAATGTTACAGGTTCGGTCGGTCTCGAGCCAGAATGCACACTTTTTGCCCCGTAACCCAGCAAACTCCACAATCAGGGTGCAACTCGCATCGTCCTTCATAACACCGACAACCTTTTCACTATGGAACTCTACCTGCCAAGCTAACTGTGTCCATATAAAGTAATTTAGGACATCTAAACTGAGGAATGGTGAATTCTTAATGAAACTGATACATCCTCAGTCATCTTCTAACCATATCAATCTATAACTTCTTTCGTAGAGCGAATATTACATAATTTTGGCGATTTTTACCTGTATTCACTATGTTTTGCGGTTTTCATAACATTTCGGGATTTTATGAGGTGGGGTGCATAAGAGGATTGACGATGACTGTTGGGCGAGCGATAGCACTCTGGCATCGCATTCGGGAAGCGACCATCCAGATTTAAGTTATTTTTTCCATAGTTTCCTGAAACCACTCCAGGCGAATGCCCACAACACGCCTTGTCAAAGTATGCGGTAAATAGAAACAGAATGGGGATCAGACTGTTAACTCAAGAAATTCCGAAACATCTGTCAATATTTGTGAGGACGAGCATATTTTCATGATCCTTGACACTGGTGTGTGCATGTATAAGTTGTCAATATTCTGTAAGTCCTAAAAGGTATATACTTTCGAAGTTTGTGCTTGGCACCTTTCCTGGCTTGTTCTTGAGTGGTGCAGTTCGTGACAACTTTTAGATACGACAAATATGCTACGCATCTGTTACCGCTGTTTCTGCAGAAAGTATGCATTCTTCCATTTTTCCAACTAACTTTGGTCTGTACCGCATTTTCGCATGTGTCGGGATAAGAACTATTCACATGTGCCCTTTGGAGGTTGTACACGAGATCCATTTAGTCTACGAAACAGACTCGTATACTGGCACTGACGAAAAATTTCATGAATGATCTAACATGATCTAGAACTTAGTGGATGCTATCTTCGGTGAATTTCTGTATTGCGACTGTAGGCATTTTGAAATCAGTGTAAGGTGATGTAATTTTCCACGCGTTTGACTGCCAGCTACTTAAAGAGTGAAGATCAGATATGGGACCTTAAACTTGCTACGCTCCTGGCTAAGGATTTGAAGATCAGTTATTAGAACTTTGGTAACTCCATTATCTGCCGCCAGTGTTTAGTGCTGGTATCTCAGCGCTAGAAATCAAGAACCTAAGTACTGAGGCATATCGCCTGTTTCATAAAATTTAGAGTTTCATGAAAAAAGTTAAACTCCAAGTCAGAAAAGTTTTGCAGGCATGACGGTTAGACTCCGAGATTTACGCAGTAAAACGGTTTACATTCCTACTTACAGTTGCAATATTCCTTTTAAAATGTGGCTTGTAGTCTATTTTAAAACCTTCTTAAGCCAAGAATATTTTTTTGCCACCAGTTTACTCCATGCTGCATTGTCACACCCAGAGTTAGCTATGTGGACCGCCAACCTCTATGCTTGTTTCAGATCCACATGATTTCGACAATTTTCTTAAATTCGAGACTGTTGATGTAATATTAAAAAGAAAGCTATGTGTCGTCCGACACTTTTTGCTGTCAAACAATTGATCAAACCATTCAGGCCCCAGGCTAGTCTCAAACCGGTGACCCTTGCAACGCAAAGCATGTGCGCTACCCTTGCACAGTCGGGGTTTTTAATATTTATGGAAGCCGAAACCTTCCGGTCACCTGAATTTTTTTATATTGTAAGTCTGCAAGTCGTCATTTCGTACACCAATTTCCTATTGGGCGGCGAACTCCGCTCCATGGCTCCCAATGTAGTTCCCCGTTGCCGCTTCCACCGCCGATACTATAGTTCAGTCCCAATAAAGTTCTAGACAGGAGCAGATTTTGAATGTTTATTTCTTGCAAACTATGAAATATACAAATACATGTCACACATTACTGGAAAGAGGAAGTTTCAACGTTTTACTTTAAACATTCAGCATTTGTTGGGTTTCTGAGAAATCTCTTCGAAAGCACTTTGGATAAGCTAAACATTTTCATTTGACATTCGAGGACGACGCACCGATCTTCTACGAATTCGTTATTCCAATCGTAAATCTGTTTATGACGATGAGACACTTCATTGAACTTACGACGGAATGCACGCTACACATCAATAATGGATTTACTTTTTGCATAACGTAGCGCACAAAACGACTTCTACCGTGGCCATATCCACGTAACAGACAGCAGCGCTGTTAGCGGTAGCCGATGGAACTAACAGGTAGGAATTACAAACTTTAAACCTTCCTCTATCCACTGGTGTGTAGTACGTATTTGCGTCTTTTGTAGTTTGTAAGAAAGAATCAAACTTAGTAACTATATTGGCAAGTACAGCTTTTTTAACACTGAATGGTAGTTGGAAGAATAAGATGGAATAGTAATGTTTTCGCTTTGAATCACATCACGGCATGAGATTTTATTTGATCTGAAACTATACTTCAGCTTTGTTCTTCGAAAACATACCATTAATCGGTTTATACTCTAATATCTTCTAACCCTACCGGTTATAACTGCAAAACTGTGTCATTATAACCTTCCTCTATCAATGCAGATGCCTTCTTAATAGCCAGTAAATGAAATTTCAGTGATAATGTAGAATTTGAAGGCGTATAAATGCAAGACGCTTGGTATAAATTTCAAGTAAAACTATTAAATTGTCGAACGATCATAACCGAAGTAGAATTTTAAGGTTTTGTTTCCAACAAACTGACTTGGACTTGTTGAAACCGTTTATCATCGAAAGAGAGCTGATTGGTCTAAACTCAAAACCAGGTTTGTTTATACTTCAAACAAGATCTATTTTAGTGGTTTTTCCTTCTTTTTTTTTGAGGCTTATTGTTTCTTTTACTAGATAACATTGTTCTACTAGAAGCATAGCTCACTAATAAAACACTGTGATATGTGTATTCTGTTGTCTCACGATGTAAATTCGGAAACAATTCATATAGCTAAAGTTTCTCCACGTATCGCGTTCAACGAAATATTAAGATCAATCATTTTGAGAAAGCGATAACCAGCTTCAGTTAATGATCAGAATAAATTTTTTTTTTCTGTTGTTATTAGTCTTTCGACTGGTTTGATGTAATCCTCCATCCCTTCCTATCTAGTGTTAACCTCTTCATCTCTACATATCCCCTACAACCCACGTCCTCAATTATCTGCTTCATATATTCTAATCCCTTTCTTCCTCTACAGTTCTTACCTTCGACTGTTCCCTCCACCAGCAAATTAACTATTCCAGCATGTCTCAAAATATGACCTACAAGCCTGTCTCGTCCTTCTGTAAGCTTCTTCCACAAACTTCTTTCCTCACCCATCATTTCCAAAGCTAATTCATTTCTTACTTTGTCTGTCCACTTAATTTTCAGCATTCTTCTGTAGCACCACATTTCAAATCCCAGAAGTCTAGTGCTGCGTGAATTAAAGAAATGTCACTCCATTAGCTTTCTAGAAGTTAGTTTTAATCATCTGTGCGCTTGCAACCTTAAGCCTCATGTTTCTCCCGATATTGCAACGCTACTGGACGATGATGAAGTTCGGGGCCCTGAATTCTGAAGGATGCTGCTGTAAATTGACACTCCGACGAACGGAAAATTTAGTTTTCCAAATATAAAATTTATTAAGTCCAGCTCTTCAGAAGAGAAAATGCAAATTTAGTCAGCTGAACATTTAGCTAATGTCTATGGCGAGACAACCACCCATAATGTAGGTGAACGGTTAACGTTCTGGCAGCGCATTCGGGGGACGCGGGTTCGAATCCCCGTCCGTGCATCCAGATTTGGGTTTTCCATGGTTTCCTGAAATCACTCCAGGTGAATGCCATGATGCTTCCTTCAAAAGGCTATGGCCGAATTCCTTCTCGCGCAAAACAAAACTCACCGAATTCTAGTAAACTACCTTTGAAGGGGGACGTTAAACCTTTTGGTATCTTTCGGAAGATTAGGCCTGATGGGCCGACACCAGGTTTCGCCATTTCCCTTCTTCAACATGCAGAATTCCTTCCCGCTTTATTAAACCGACGGGGGTTTTGTACCGTTGACCGCACTTTACGAAAAAATGCTAATTATCTCAGTAGTTACGATGAATTAGCGAATAATTAGTATTTTAAGATCGCATGTTCGGAAGAGTATGACTGAATGGGCCAGCACCAAGTTTCTCTCTCCCCCTTCTTCGTCTCTCATTGTATTTAATAATAATAATAATAATAATAATAATTCGATGGTAGGACGGGGAATACGAACTCACGTCCTCCCGAATGCGTGGCAAGTAGAGGGGGAGCTGAAAATTTGTTATGCTAAGGGTGCGTCCATAAACCACGTAACTCCATTTTCGACTTGGAGGGTACGACGTGTGTGCGTACGCGTGTCCTGCCTCGGCGCCGTCGAGATAATTACGGTGAGAGGCGCCGGCGTGGCTGCAGGGGGCGCGGCGCGTGACCTATTTAATACAGAACCGGCATGGGTGTTCTGGATATAGGAGGGGAAGCGACCTGCACACCTGCAGGGGCGGGGCGGGTGACCTACAAAGATAATGACAGGCCGGTGGCGCCTAATTATAGGGGAAGCGGGCGCAGGGGGCGGGGCGCGTGACCTACAAAGATAATTACGGTAAGCGGCGCCGGCAGCCAGGTAGATAATGACAGGGCGGCGGCGCGTAATTATAGGGGAAGCGGCCCGCCAGGCGAGATAATTAGGGGGAGCCAAACCGCCGTATCCTTACTACTGTGGCTGAATTGAAAAATACTGAAAGTTTTCAGTAAGAGCCAAAAACCTCGTTTTAGTGTATTTTTTCAGTATAGATATAATATCTTAAAAACATCTTTGATCGATGTTGCGCGAAAGCTTCATAAATGCCTAATGTTTGGTTTTCCTGTCGCCGAACTCGGAAATCTCGAAGCATATTTATTGCAAAAGTTTTAGGGACATTTTAGGGACACAACTATCTTCAAAATTAAATTAGTTTCTTACATAATTTTATTGACCGTTTACAGTCGCTATTTGATGAATTTCTACGCCCACAATATTTTATGCCTTACAGTCTTCTTGAAGCTGTTAAAAAGTAATCACCAATGGAGAATTCTAATCAATCAGTAAAGTTTAAGTGTCAGCGTAGAAGAGACATTTGTCTGCCACTGTTGTTCCTAGCAAACTTCCCAAACATCGTAAAAAGATGGCTAATGTTTGTGAACAATGTAGTCACTGGTAGGCACCAGTGTTATTAAATCTGTGAGATCTGAGAATTTTTATTAATTAAAATCAAGTAACTATAAAAATTTCGAGGCGAATGGTGGATTGACAAAAGTATACAGCTCTGTGAAGCATCCTCTCACACATGCCTGCTGTTTGAACTTTCAGACTGCTTTACTCATTATATGCTCCTCTTGCAGGCGACCTTGTTAAAAGTTGCGACGGCACACATTTTCAACTAGACTCACAGTCTCACACAATTCGATTTAATTGTTGGAGTTACTAAACCAAGTTGTACAGCGCTTACTGCAGCGAAAACTAAAGCAGAAACAGATGACAGCAAGTTTCACAAAAAGTGCAGTATCTGGAATGAAGTCTTGGTGAAATGCAATACGAAAAATGTATGAAATCTCAGTTAACTATTTCTCACATTGGTTTCCATTATGACCTCGCCTAAGACGAGTACGTAAGCCGCCACAAACGAACCACTGTTATTGTTTTTATCCTATTCGCGTTCTCATTGTCTTCTGTGATGGTCTGATAATCTGCCGCACTTCAACACAGACGCAATTTTCACGGAAATTTCATCATCATAACGATACAAAAGTCCCTAAAGAGATTCTGTAATGAGTACAAACGAGTATCACTGAAGCAGATAATTTCGATATCCCTTTTGAATGCAGCCTTACAATTTTGGTTTATTAAGTTTTCCGTGGTTCAACATATTTTGATCTGTGATCATAAAGGGAAGTGAGTGCTGTCATCTCTCCGTGGGCCTCTTACGTCTATTGCTATTCTTTGCGATGTTTTCTGTTATTTTACGTGTGATTGACAAAACTGAGAAATTATCTCATCATCCAGATATAAAATTATAGGCCTTTAACATTACTATGGAGACTTCGATGGATGGTTCAGCTGCCAAAAAATACGTAATTTCAATTTGTCACTATATGACTGTTGCAGCTACCCTAAACAAACCCGGTAATCCCACCCTTACACGGAAAGCGCCTTCCGCTTTACACGGAATCCGAAACACTGAGCATTCTAGATTTCTTCATACAACAAAGTAAACTCTACAAGAGATGAAGGTCACTTCACGGGCCTGCAAAAATACCAGATTGGTGGACTGAGAACCCTTGATCCATAGGATGGTGCCTGGGCCACCAAATGGTACAGTGTGTTAAAAAAAAAAACACGCAGACAGAAATCCTGTGACCAACATTGCTGCGCTTTAACACAAGTCAGCTGATCTGTTTCTCTTCGCTGTTAATATACGTTTTGTTGACAACGAATAAGCCTTGAGGAGAACTCTACGGGGTTAGAGAACATGTACAAAATATCTAACAGTTATGGTATTTATAAATTAAACACCATTTGTAAGTAATAGTTTTTTAAAAAAAGTATAAAACATATAAGAAGTAACTGCTGAAGAATGGCCAAAACCCAAGTTACATATTAATCTTAGTAAGCGGTTTGTTGACTCAGTGGTTAAGGTATCTGACTGGAGATCGAAAGGTCCCCGGTTCGAATCCCTGTCTCTCCGAGGATTTTCATAGACACCTTAACCCGAGTTCACCGCTGGCACAGCTTGCTGTGTAATGTGAAGTACGCTAAGCTTCCGTGGTTCGGATTTCACGTTAAACTGTAGGTCCCATGTACCCGATAGGATTAGCGGGTTAGGTTAAGGCGGCTAAGACAGGGGTGGAATGCGCAGCCAATAGAAACCCTGTCGTCAGGTCATTACGACCACACAGAATTATTATTATTCTTAATGTAATTGAATACCATTTGACCATTTTCCAACAAGATCACTGGTAGCAGCTAGATAACTGTAACTAGTGTTACTTATTGGAAGGTGGATGCTGGGATTTGGTCTGGCGCTGCAGATACCACCTGAATTCAGGCAAATCTCTATTTGCTTTGATTGACTTAGGTAAATTTTACTGATAACTAATAATTTTCGACAAGCTGTAGTAGCCTATCGATGTATCTAGTTTTAAATTCTAAGCAGAATTTGTATTTTGTAGTACAGGTTCTAGTTTTATGCTACCTTGAGATTTTGTTCAGCGCAGTTCCCACTCTTTAAGTTACTGCGAGCACTGCGAATGTCGGTTTCTTGAGACGCGACTAACTGGGGGAGACTGGAAGCCAATAATTAACCGCAAGCCGCCTGGGATCTGTCAGGCTTAACCAGGAACCCTGGATAAGACGTTAGAGTTGAGGTCTACAACCTGGATAGGCTGACTGAGGAGTCAACTTATCAGCTACCCACAGCGAGATACCAACAGCCCGCAGTACGTATGTCAGTGAAATTATTATCTTTGTGTTGAAATTTGCTTCGATCATTTATCTGCGAGTAGATTTATTGGGCATTATCATAATAATCATCATATCGCCTGTAAAGAAGATTTTATACACGAGATCATATTTTATTGGCATGATAACATGACATAAAAAGGCTTGTTATTTATTCCTTACACGAATGAAATACTTTATTGTAATGAAAATAAAAAATGATTTATGGGTCTTAATTAATTGTCCGGAGAGCTTATATTTTTGGAGAGCTCAAGATTATCTCATTAAACGTTACAGTGTTGGCGCACCACACTATAACATGCACATAATTCCTTCAAAACAATGTGAACTGTATTACCGCTACTTGAGCCGTAGTTGTGTTCGACATCGATTGTCTCGAGCCTGAAATATTGGCCGTGAAGACGAGTTCATGAACTGTGCCTTGAGTAATATTAAAGAATTCGAGTTGCTCTGCCACGGAGCCGTTATATACGAATCTCGCATACTGCCTATAGTTCGGGGACACCTTGATGCGTCTCAAATATAAGGTCGTAGCTCTCAGCACGAAGTCTGAAAATCAGGTGAATTTCAGTGTTTTGCTGATCCCATTCCGGGAGAAGAAATAATGGATATTGCTTCCTGTGAATTCAGACCAACAAGTACATTGTTCTCTCCAACTCAGAGCAGAGCAGAGTAGGTGTGATAAGCTATCTCCTCTTAAGCAGACCGCATATCACAACTGATTCAGTGATCCAACCTCTCATGCAGAAGGCACGCCTTTTCTGCTGATGGTAGGTACTCTAGTTATTAACAGAATCTTGCATATGTGTCGATGGTACCCAGATGTAACGGCTAATGGTTACGGGGTGGGTTTATTGAAGTTGAAATTTTTAAGTTGTAATTATGAATATATAACTTATATTATTAATTCCGTACTTCAAAATTACTAATTGAGATCAGTAGAAATATATGCGAAATAATTTTTAATCCTGGTCAAGACTAAAATGTCATAACCTGAATGTTTATTGCATAAAGAACATGGCCAGCAGACGAAGGTGTATTTAAATTTAAACATTTTCATAGCCATTTAAAAAATGTATCAAAAGAAACACCTCATCCTACAACAAAGGACGCTATTTGCTAGAATTGAATAAACTATAAGGTGCAAGCTTACATTCCGATTTAACACGATTTCACAAAAGTTAATCTCCCAAAAACAATTTCAATAAAAGGAACGTTGAATGTTTACCAGAATTAGCTACAGTAAAAGTGGACATGCAAGTTTACTGGGTTAGATCTAAATTTACTTCAAAAATCGTGGTCAATAAAGTTCATTCTAGCGCATGAAAGTTTTCTTGTGCTCTCGGCTGTATTTAAGCTGAGTTTATAATTAAGTGGAGAACAGGACTCTCATCAATGTAGATTTCTCTACTCAAGGCGTTACAGGGTGGAGAACACGAGTGAGTCATACGTGCAAATATTCACTTGTGCGAAAACACTTTGTCCGTCAAAACGATGAAGTATTTCACCTTATAATTGTTGCGGTAGTCGTCTTCCCATATAGCACCATGTGAGCATAACTGTTGTCACTTTATATGTTTGCCTGATCACGGTCAATGATACTTTAAGTAAGAGAGCATGTCATACTATCCGCTCACGATTCTGCCCGTGCGCCTTGGTATTAGAATCGATCCAAATTTTTACCGCTTATTATAGAAAGAATGAAAAGTAAGCAGCCTGAATTTCTACTACAGTATCCATGCAAGTTTTCTTATAACAAGTCTTATTAACACGGATAAATCTGATATACATAATGCGTGTTGTTTCTTTTAGAGACGACATTGCGACGTGTTTGATACATGCCTGTAATCAGCAGCGGCCTATGTGATTTGCTCAGGTAATGACAACACTGAAATTTTTCCACGGATTACTGATCTTCATTATTGAAGCGGAAGGTGCTCGAAAGAAAAGCTCATAGTTATGAATCTCGCAACTTAAAAATTTGCAGTGTGTGAATATCTCATTACCTGCGTGTACTGCCGGATTAAATAAATCATTTTGAAATTGAAAGAATCAATGATAAATGCTTTAAAATTGACCTAAAGGTAAACAATGACTGATTAACCAAAAATCGATGGGATTTAATTTAATTGCAATGGAGCACAGGCTCCGGTGGCAATTACATGCAGTGCTGGATTACCCAATAGACAAGACTAGGTACTAGTCTAGGGCCCCAGATTTTTAAGGGTCCCCTGAGAGTTAACATTTGTTTATTAAATTAAAGTATGTAATAAAAAATGAATAAAATCATCCAAAATAAAACAATCAAAGTAATATGGAAATTAATTTGTTTGGTTTCATTGTAATTTAAGGAAAATAAAAGAAATTTTAAAAATATTATTAATTGTAAAATTCGTTTGTTTAATTGAATAGAAAATATAATATAATCAATTAGTCATCTACGAAACCTTGTACTTATAAATTATATACATATATTCCAAAACCGGAGGGCCTCATCCATACTTTCTTAATACGGCACTGCCTTCGATGACTACGAGAGTAGTTTTCTCGTGAGAGTAGTTTTTTGCATTAATAAACTTGTACAATACTACTTGAATGGAACTAAGAAACAGTATTTCCTCCTCGTATTGACAAAGGTTCTAGGGCATAGGTGTCAAACTCAATTTTGCAGAGGGCAAATTTAGAATGTGTAGGCGGGCCAGATGTTAAAATTTCCGTAGAGGAATCGAGTGAAGTGTAAAAGCTCTAAAAAACACGATTCTTCTTTCTGTGTCACATTGCGATCGCGGGCCGTATTGATAGGGCCCGGGGGCCGGATGCGGCCCGCGTGCCGTATCTTTGACAGCACTGTGGGATGCAAGCTGAATGTGAAAAAATCGCATCTGCTGCGCACAATCGACAGTGTTACTATCTTTTTCAAGCTCCGTAAAGTTGCGGAGCCCTCGTGTCTGCCCACTGTCAATGAGCACTCTCAGACAGAACAGAGTTGTCACAAGTCGCTGCAGGAAAAGCTGCCAATGCGCATGCGTGATTTGTACCGTCTGGTATCTACTCCAAAATGGCGAAATACTTCATTGATGTTGCTAGCAGATGGTGTTCAATATTTTCCCTGGTTATCGTAAGTTATCAGATTTTAGAGAATGCCGCATTTTAAAATATTTACTTTTCTTTAGCTATTTTTATTTTTTCATTTACTTATTCTTGAGTAATAGGTGGTGACAAGTCATTGTGTCACTACGTATAGAGCCACCCCTGTCTGTAACTCAAGTTGTGATTTTATCGATGAAAAGCATGAAACAGAGTCACCGAGAGTGGTGGTGTAACGGCTAGCGTTCTGGCCTCGCATTCGGGAGGACGGTGGTTCGAATCCCCGTCCGGGCATCCAGATTTGGGTTTTCCATGGTTTCCCAAATCACTCCAGGCAAATGCCGGGATGCTTCCTTAAAAAGGCCATGGCCGAATTCCTTCTCATTCCTTGCCCCCATCCTTTCCCGTCTCTAAAAACCTCGCTGTTGAGAGACGTAATGCAGTCAAAAAAAAAAAAAAAAAAAACCAGAGTCAGAGTATACTTTCATGAAAGTTGTTTCAAGCAAGTTATTTCACGTAGAACAGTATCAGTATTTTGTTTAGAAAAAGAATTCAGTTTATTAAAATTATTTGAGCATACTATACGTTGTGCCTCGAGATATCTACAGACATGTATTACTGGGGTAATACTATAATTTTATTTTTTACTGTTACTATGCTTTGCTCAGATAGTTCTTTTTTCTGCAGAACTATTGATTATTGCTGATAAGAAGAGTGTATTTTCTCTGAAACTACTCTAACACAAGTTAGCCTACTAACAATTTAAAACTTGGTTGGGAAATAGGAGTAACAATGATTCAACAAACCTTACGAATTTGTTGTGATTGGGTAGATTTCCATGCTCGTTCTCTTGTTCCTTCTTACGGAACCGAAAACCGAACCATCGTGCTATGGCTTTCATCAGAGGACTGTCATTTTCTTATACGAGACATGGAAACTATTATTATAAAACTAATATTCTGATAAGAAATAATTTCATGGCGAACAAGAATTATTTAATTAATAATCTGTTGTCAAAATGCTTGAAAATCTAACTCAAACTTTACTGCTTCTTTTTTTAATAAATAAATTACGCCATAGCAATTGACTTTTTAGTATTTATTGGTCTCTCGTACGCGTTTCACTTCTTTTGCAGAAGCATCTTCAGCGGGTTTTTTCTGTTAATTATGTACAAAAGTTGTAAGCAGGTTATGTTGTGTTTGGTACAGTGGAATGAATTATTATCTAACTTATAATCTACTTACATTTTGTGGTCTATTTCATTTCTTTTAGCTCCATTCTCAGCATCAGTGCTCTTGCATTTTTGGTGAGAAGTGTCTTCATTATTTGGATTCACAACACTGCACTTTATTGCACTGCACTGTGTGTTTTTTCTTGCGAATGGTCGTTCTGTTTTGTTTACTAAATATCGAGTTTGGTAATTGTGCGGTGTTGTTTTGTTTTTTCAGTCTTCCATTTATTTGGCGGTTTTTTCAAATGTAAATGATTTCAGCAGTTTATTGTGTTTTTTTCATTATTTATTGTTGTTTTTCCTGTGTTGATGTTTCTATTTGATTTTAGTTTCAGTGTTTTGTATAATGTTGGGTGTGTGAGGTTTGTGTATTCATTTATTATGTCTTAGAAAATAATTTTATCGCGATATTAAGTATTTATTAAATGAGAACAACATTGAGTTAACCGTAATTTATCACTTTTCAAAAATTACCCGACTTCCACGCTAGTATTAACGACTTTCACAGTTCAGTTGCGTCTCCTTTGAGGTTGGAAGCACCTCAGGAAGGCTTCTTTCAAAATGGCTGCCAGCGTAGTCGTCCTCTTGTGTCCTCCGTGGAACAATTCAGTTGCGTTTTAAGTTTTTGATATAACCTGATGTCAGATGGACCGACTTTTGACTATAAAGATGACGGTGTACGAATGTCTTTCCTTAATAATTGTGGAACTCTGGATCAAGTGTATCTCAGACGTGGCAAACGAGGAACTGGTATGAACAGTTCGGAAATGACATCTGTTCCTAGCAGTTGGCGAAGCTAACATAATACGGGCATAATATGGAAGCTTCCACCCATCTATGAATAATATATTGGCATATTGTTGTTATTAAGATCAGAGTGGAAACAAATCATCACTTATTCTTTTTAAACAGATCTGGTGTATTATTTGGTAGAAAGATTTCTGTTTTAGCTGCATTTGATTGTTTATGTACAAAGGTAAGATGAAAAGAATACCTCAAGATACAAACACATGGATGATTGCAGCAAAACACTCGAAAGACTAATTGTAATACAGAGAAAATCAAAACAGTTATCGCCAAATGTAAGAAGTATGTGCAAAAACTAGAGATTATATCCTTCTGATTTCATATCCATCTTACTTATAGTTTAGTACTTACTTTGACAAAAGTGTACGGAAAACTTTTCACTCAATGATTGTACTAGTTGTGACGTAAACAATCGTTCAGAAGTTGATAGTCGGCAACAATCAATCAAATCAATAGAATCGCTGGACATTATTTGTTTCGTGTCCTTTAGGAGAGGACTTAACATTTAATTGCAAAACGACCGAAATTGCATTCCTTGTGAACCCTCTGGCGCTTCAGACAGGGACGGCGACAGGCGGCTCACCCCAGGGTGCGGAGTCAGTAAACCTCTGCAGTTGAACCGCCAGGCAAGTAACTTCGCTAGGTGAGGTTCGTGGGGGTGATAAGACCACCCGTGTAAGCTTAATGCAAATTAATCCCACACTTCGCCGGTGAATATTTCCCCACTTGATCCAGATCCAAAATAGAAAAGGTGGCACGGAATAGATACAGTAAAACACTACATAAAAAGGAAAATTTTATAGCAACGTCTTGCTTCAATTAGGAAGGTGTGCTGCAACACACTTAGCACCATATTTTCTCCATATCGTGGCAACGATGTCGATTTTTATCGCGTCCGAATAATACTTAAGTACATTACATACTAGTCCCCAGACCCAGTAGCAGTAAATGGATCATGTTGGGTAATGATTGAATTTCAGCTCTAAATGTTCTGCAGTCATTCCTAATTTTTGGTAGTAAGAGAAATCATGCATAAAATCTAGCTCTGCCATCCAGAAGTTTGGGGAATATCAATGGTTAATTGATAACACGTAATAGAGACTGTATTTAGGGTTTCTCACTATATCTTATGGCTTTACGCCTCGTAGACGTCGAGGTCATTAGAGGTGGGATGGGACTGGGAACAAGGAATTCGGCCATGGCCATGGCCTTTTGAAGGAAGCATCCCGCCATTCGCCAGGAATGATCTGGAGAAACCATGGAAAACCCAAATCTGGATGCCAGGACGGGGATTCGAACCGGGGTCCTCCCGATCGCGAGTCCAGAGCGTTAACCGCTCACCCACCACTCTCGGTTTTTCTCACTATAATATGCGTACATCCAGAGAGATAAGGAAGTAAACAGTTCAATTATTTCATTATAAACAATAGTAAACATAAATTCAAGTAAGCAAATAGATGTTTAAATGAAGCATCAAATTAACGATGATATTGTAATGTAATTGATAGAATATGACATAATTTAGTATTAGCTGCTGTAAAACATAACCCACCAAAAACATGTGAGAGTTCAATATTACGAAATTTTTCAGTTTTATTGCATAACAGAGAATGCTAATTGTTATGAAATTCCAAGCAATTTTCTTAGATCGCAAGAGGTAAGTTAAGATAGTACCTGGTAAATGTTCTCAAATAAAGATGCTAAAAGTAAATTCAAAGCATATCAAGGCAGCAGGTGATGATATCGTTTGGTGTTAATGTAATCCCTACCCCGTCGTTATCTGGCAAGAAAGATGCTTATGTAGTAAAGCACATCGCGAAAGTAAATGTATTCCGACAGCTGTCTGTGTCACACAATATTTTCAGAAAGAGATTTCCGATCGTTCTGGTTCCACTTCTCGACCTCTGAATATTTATGTGCGAGCGCGGAGTCACAATAGGGCATTGTGAAACGCTGAACCAGATGTCAACATTTTGTCGGAAGCGCTGTAGAATCAGTGTCGTCTTCTCTTCAAAAAATGTAAAGCCAACGTGAATATGGTAAAATATAGGAGCATGCGTTGATCTCTGCACTGATTCCTCGTGCAATAATTGTTTCCTTCTAGCATTCTCTGTTTCTTGCAAGATTCCTGTAGTTAAAAAATTTGATTATACGAAATATTTTCTCTTCTTCAGACAGGGAGAGCTTTCGCGCGTGTTCGATATTTGTGTGGGATGGTGATTTGGCTAAGGAACGCACATGGAAAAGATAATGTCTCTATTGTCGATGCTGATTCTTGACGACATAACTAACCAAACGGGAAAGTGTGGATATCTACCAACTTCATTCAATATTGATAAAAAATAATAACGTATGTTTTTTAATTATAATATTTCGTAAGTATTCTAACAATACGCTGAAAAGACAAACGACAATGTCGTTTATTCAGTTTAGCGACAAAAACTAATGTTTCTGTAACACCCTCCCGCTGCTGATCCGATAATTTTTCATGAAAACTTTCTTACTACTGACATATTTTCCGTTTGCGAACAAGGCCATCCGTAATGGGATTCCTGTTATAGAAGGATTTTTCATTAATTAATTCGCAGCTGTTTCATTACGGCGAGAAATAAGTGTTCCCTTGTGGGCAAATCTTCGCTGCCAGAAGTCCATTACATTTGTTACGTATTTTGCAAATCTGTAAGAGCTTTCGATTTAACAGGGGGAATGTCACTGAACGAAGAAACATCTGAATTGTCAAAAGTCCTGTATGACAAAATATGTTATGCTATTAATGAATGATGACTATTTTCAGTTTTACTCTCCGGAGCTCTACAGATTTGTTCAGGTTATCATATCCCATGAGCTGTAGTTCCAAATATTAAAATCGTTTTAACTTTTCGCACTCCAGGATATCCTTCCTTCATCTAAGATATTCGTTCTCGATTGTTATTTCAACACTGTGCCTTCCGGGTCACCACTTTGGTATTATATGCAAAGTCATCGAATAAATGCCAGTGTTATATATATGGTTTGTGTATAAGGCTGCGAATGTATTAACAAATATTTCTCTCCCTAATATTTTTTTTTATAAAACAAGCGAAAATGATGTCTGGGACAATGGGAGACGGAAGAGAAAATGGTTTATACAAGGTGAATAGATCGATAATCTATCCGATGTTTGTGGAATTCTAAAACGTGTTTTGATAAATAATTAAATGATGTGAAATCGTCGAATGTGTCCGAAACATATCTGCAAAGAATTCTACGAAACCAACGCTTACCAAATAACGCAGAGAACTAGAATGAAGATAAATATACAGAGCGATTAGATTTTGTTCTACCGAGTGATAGTAAAAAATTGGAAGGGTCTCTGGTGTCCGATGCAGTACCCAGAGATGTAAATAAACGGGGAGGATTTAGGTATTATAAACAATTTGTTGGGGTTCATTATCTTGGAAACGAACAGATACTACACAAAAATTCAATCAGGAGCAAGCAGTATAAAAAGGGGATTGAGTAGATTTCTGCAGTCGTTGTCTGAATTCTCTTGGTTCTCCGGATGAAACCACGTCGATTTAACAAAACCTTAAATTTCAACCATCTTGCTGCGCCTTTCATCAGAGGATTTAATCGGAGTCCTCTGCTGAAAACCACTTTTAAAAGTCTGACACGTTTGGTTTTATTAAATCGATCTTGCTTCAACCGGATAACCAAGAGATTACAGTATAAAAGGTGATAAATTGTTTGCTATTTCTGCAGGCGATCGCAGTTACAAGTTTTACGATCTCTCGAAAAATGTTGATGAAATGTGATAGGGTCTACACGAGAACTACTGGCGTCAAACAGAAGAATCTTGGACACACTTGTTGACGCCAGTGTCAATTTAAACCATAACACTGCTCAAATTAAGTCTTCAGGATACACATTTTATCTAGAGAAATTTTGTGCCACTGCGGTTTTACCTCAGAAAGGTTCAGTGTGGTCGTCTTTTAGTACCTGTCCGGGCTGTAATTTTGTCCGGGGCTTCTGTTGTGTATTCTTGCATTGTCCTCTCGGTCCGGCCTTTACCAAATCCTTGGGGACCCACATTTATCTTTGTCGCTTGACAAAAAGTGTGCATTAGTGCGGTGCTCGTAAAGACCCCAGTCCGAGTTTCTCTCTGTGTGAGGCTATAAAGACGCCCGTCCAATGGTCGTTCCTCCTCATCACCTGACGTGCCCGCTAGCGCCTGAGTATTTTGCAGAAGCGCGTTACACGTACACGTAAATGGCAGGATCTGGACCTTCACATTTATCACGTGACTACGGTGATAAAGCACACAGTAATCAGGGCTTCATTGAATCAACAGCTTGTTATAATCCTTCCCAAAAAATCCTAATAAAATTTGTGATACTTCCGTCGAAGAACGTTCTACTGTCACTCGTACACATTTCTAATCTATGTATGTATCTTCGCTCCAATATATATATATATACATCTGCGTAAGTAATACTAAAAGCAGTGGCATGTGTCTGTTATACTAGAGGAAGATGTGTATCAATAAACTCGATGGTAAGAATGCAAACGGTTCAAAGATATTAAACGTAATAGAATAAAATTTGCAATTATAACTAATGTTTGTATGATACACAAAAAGGGTACGAAATGCGCATCCAACATTAGCATGGCTTAGTATTTTAACAAAATCAACCGACATCCAGTTTATAGATACTAACTACTTAGGTACAGCCAAAAATAAAGTTTTATGTGATACGCGTTATTCTGTTGCAACTTATGAAATTTAAGTCGTTGAACTTTAGCTATAAATACAAGATCTTGTTTAAACGAAAGACAAAAGAATTAAATTAACTATCATCCTGATAGTATATCGGTATGTGATACGCCATGATTTTTATTTGAAAAAGTAGTTCCCTTAAGAAACTTTTCAGTTTCAACTTTTTGTCAGATCTTCACTTATAGACGTTTCCCGAAGACGTTTACACGAATTTTGAATGATTTTTTGTTAATGTGTATGTCAGTTATCTTTGCCAGAAAAGGCAATAATACGACTATTATTGTCAGACTTATATAAATTTTTATTTTCTTCTATTATTTCGACATAATCTGTTGTTTCTGAAAACACAAGGAAAATATATCATATTTGGCATTACTCTTTGTATCTCTATCATCATTTTCACGGTTGGTTCGATACAATCTTCCATTTTTAATATTTAATTATACTTTACCTGTTTCATATATTCTATCATCTTTTTCAGAAGATTGCTCTCTTCGCATATTATATGCACAATTAATTTTCAACATCCTTCAATAGTAGCAGTTTTCTATTGAAGCACTTCGCCTAATGATATTTTCGAAATCCAGTCTTCCCTACCAAAAGCGGGTATTTCATTCATCCTTTTTAATTGTAAATTTTTTATTACGCTTTTACGCCTCATCGACGACAAGGTTGGAGAGGATTAGGGTCAAGAAACTGGAAGGAAAGAAACCATTGCCTCTTGAAGGAACCTCCCAGGCAATCGCCGGGATTGACTTCGGGAAACCATGGAAAAAACAAAAAGTGATTCTGTAGACGGAGACCAGGCTCGAGCCTATTCAGTTTTAGAAAGTTTTTCCGATCATAGTGTAACGATAGCGTTGCACAGTGCACACCCAAATAGATGAGGAGTGCATCATCTACAAAAAAAGTGGAATATCACTGAAAGGCGAGGTAGAGGGAGAAAGACACTGGTTGGGAAGGGAGTGTCGTGATTGGCCGGGAGAGACGAGAAGCGGCGGATATCAGAGACAATATGCGGATATGCTAGTGAAGGTGGTGGAGTAGAACATGTGCTCGGGATTTAGCCGGTTGTGGAAAATGTTCGACGAGTATGAGTATTCGGTTATGTGCCGTCCTTATTGTAGACTACACTGAATAGGAATGTTAAACATGTGTGCTGAAGAAACTGTAGTTCTATGTGCTAATCTGTAATCTTGAATATTAAGGATAGTCCGATACGACAATGATCATGTCTGGTGCCGACATTCTATGTATTGTGATTGAATAAACTGTGCAATAAATGCAGTTCTTGAGTTCGGCACTCGAGTGTTATTAATGACCATCAATGAAAACCTTTATTTTAAATCATTGTTTTAAATCATAATACGTTAATGTTTCATACTAAAAGGTGGTGGCATAAGGAAAAGGGATTTTCAGCAAGAGGTTAACACTGAATTCTCTTAATGCGTTCTTATTTGCGTCATCTTAATGGGGGGTTGAGATTTTGTGGTAGTAAGAACTATTGTTGACCGTGTAACCCAAAGGTGTTACCAATTTTGTAATTGTGAGTACTGAGTTACTGTTACTGACAGTTTCAGCCAAGTGTTTCAAATGTAACTAATTCTGTAACCATCACATTGTCCAAGGTATTGTTGAGACTGGTTTTGTAAACCATGTTTCAGTTTTGCTTATCTGCAACATATTGCTATTTTGAAGATATTAGAAGCAGGAAGAGCATCTTTCATTACCATACTTGTTTCAAAGAATTTAACAACATAGAATGAACAGAGATGCCATGTTATATTAAGTGAAGGGTACAGTTATAGCTATTTATAGTTCTTCCATTTTCATTCGCTTCCATCCCAGACATTAATTTTACAGTGACTTATGCTACTGCAAAATTCGATATAACATTTTCTCGCGATACAATACATCAAATCTTTCTGACTCTAAAAACTTATCGGTGGTCGTATGTAATGCTAAACCTAATATTTGTAATCGATGTTAAAATTTATTATGGAACTAATTTTTCGAGGCACGTAACACTGGATATTAAGTGTAAGGCGCCTGGTGGAGCAACATAATCTCCTGGAAGTTTTGTGAAATGTGGTATACAGTTTCAGGATGCATATTCTTACGATTTTTTCATTTCTGGAATATGTTGTAACAGTTCTGTATGGTTAAAGATTCTACTTAAGGAAAACAATGTTCATAAGCATTAAAACATAGTTGAAAATAAGAAACTGTAAATCGTCAAATTCCGTAAAAGAAATCCGATACAGAAATTAATTTAATATCTCAAAATTATCAGTTAACAAAACAATACGAGTGAAATGAAATACTATAACACAGGCTGTTAGGTATATGGTTATATGAAATAATTACTTGAAAAATCAATTTCCACTTCTGTTTATTCTCCCGTGCATCTATAACGACATTACGGAACAAGATATCGTCCCCGATCCAAAGATGCTATGTACAAACATAATCAAACGTTTCAGCGATTAAGCTCGCTCACTTCATAAAACTACTGACTGACAACTCTCTGTTCGCCATCACTGCGGTCTTAAATAGACACTTCAGAAACATCCGGAATTGTTCAAATAGTACGAATCGACGTTTCTCGAATTCTAACAATACTTAAACAATTAAAATCGCATTAAAACAATCATAATTCATACAAAATCATTCACAATCATCAAAAATCACACGTAAATGAAAATGAGAGATATTTACAGGTATTTACACACAAAATTATCTGCAAACCGTCGTAAACTGTCCATCAAACATCGTATCTGGATTGTCTACTACAAATCTCTTGCGATTTAAATATTTCATGTGCATCTGGAGGATATTTTTGGATGAAAGTGGAACAACAGAGTAAGGGATGAAAACATAAAAAAACAACCGACTTTATTTTTTTCGTGTGATCTTCTTACATGTTATGAATGAGAATGTTTAGTGAGAAAACTTTTTGAGATATTGTTTATTATAGTATGGAAGGACCAGTCAGAAGCCCTGTGAGTTCTATTATTTTTATCGAGAGCTGGGATTCACACAGCTTAGGCAATCATTATCTGTCTGCAACCGGACCCATACCATCGAGACGCAAAAAATAATTTAAAAAAATCTGTCCTCCCCCAGGCCTGAGATGAAAAACTTCGAAATAAATGACCAGCTGGAAGGTCCACTAAATCTCGTACGCGTTATCAAAAAGTACCTGCTAGGGGAAATCACCTAATTGATCGAGCGATTATATATACCCTCCAGAGTCGTGGGGTCACTGTATGGCCAACAGTCAGGCTGGGAGAGAAGGGGATGGTGTGGTAGGTCAATGACTGGTGGACTGATAAACAGGCAGACTATTAAGAATTGTTAGTTTCGTTGGTATTGCCAGTCAGAAATATTCAGTGAGTCAGTCACGAAGGTATACACTTGTGACTAACTGCTGGTTAAAGTTGCATATCATGTCGTTGTTTAGAAGTATTTACAAACAGCCTATAAATAAATATGAATAAACATACATTGAAAAGTAGATAGGAATGCTGATTATTATTCTCCAAAAAACTTTTTTCTATTTTAGTTAACGCGTGGAATTCCACTAGGCGATAAATGATAGCAGTATACGATCGAAACTACTCCTTAATATACTGATTTTTTTAAAAATTATTGGCACTAGGTTTTCACTATAGTCAGTCGAATACATTGATATTATTAATTTCCAACTAAAATTAGCTATCAGGTCCCCTCTTTACTAAGGAATTAACATATTGATATACCTTAACACCACTAGTTGCAAGGATATGAACAATATAGAGAGATAACGGCATGTTGAACGATTTTAATCCTGCCAGTAAAGAGTCAACAAATTGATATTCCCTCTGACAGGCAAAAAATATGCAATAGCGGAAATAGTTGATTTTCAGTTTTACAACGCAGGCATATAGCTAGCACTTTAGGACGCATATTATTTCCCTCAAACCATGGTTTGATTATGCATAACATTATATTTAATTTTCATTCCTTCGTGACAGACGAAATTATCTTTCCCCCTATATTACGTGGCAGCAAAGCGCCTCTGAGTAACTAGTGTATATTCTTCAGAATTTCATTCGTCGTGTGGAAGACCTTGTAGTGACCGGTGTTTCAATTATAAATATCCTTTCACAGGAATAAAGAAGTATTTACCTAATTACCTTAATACAAATTCCGGAAGTTGTAAATGTAAATCTGATATTAGTTGCTTAAAAAAGTCAAGGCAAGCGTGAAATTAAATTCGTCTGCGAAGTTGAGAAACAAAAGTGAAGTAACATTTCTGTGCCCGGAAATTTAATGAATATTAATGTTACAAAGTCGAGTAGTTATTAATGCCTTCTGCTGCGATAAATTTCTCTCGTCGGTCTGCAGCAACAAAGCAGAATCTGAAAGAAAGAAACGTTTTTTTCTTTGAGATGCTTCACCCGTTGAAGACCGTTTCCGTCCAATATACATTTAATACTGCTTTTCGCGGAGAAAAAACATGCCTAGTAATACTACGAATCTCGCATTTAGAAGGTATGAATATATATTAAGCTTACATCTGTCATACTAAGAACGTATAATTATAAAATAAAATTTATTCTGAAATAGGATTAACCCAGATTTTCGCCCATTGTGTAGTATTTAAACATGAACCAGGAGTGGCTGAAATCAACCGTTTATTTATTACGATAAATCAGTCGCGATTGGGAGCAAGGCTGTCAGTGAAATTTATTTGGTGATGGTCACGCATGAATCAGTCAGTGAAAGATGGGAAAAGAAATATTATTTAAATTTGTAGTTATATGGAGTATGAAAGATATCTGTTCATCTTTTAAAAGAAAATAGAATAATTCCAAAATTTGGTTAAATACAATGTTCATGCTGGTTTATTTACAATCCGCACATTATAAAACGAACGAAACAACTCTGTAAATTAATAACGAATATTGCATTGATAGAATCATACTAGCGTGATAAATTATGGGAACTTACAACCTTTCATGTGGTGTCAACCGTAACTCCTACGTGTATCATATACACTGTTGGCTGCAATCTGTGGACTTGGCACTCTACCCTTCACACAACCCTCTGACCAATTAGTACCCGGGTGCCTGGACACAGCGGTCTACCCGGGGGATAGGCAAAGGGAGGCCATTATAAGGGTAGGAGTGGAGCAAGGGAAACATGACCTCTATCCGTCTGTGGTATTGTCGTTTCGCCAGTTGAAGTTAAACAGATAAGAGAATAAATAATTCCTAAAACGTCAAGCATTGATTTTTCTACAAAGAAACTACCTTCTGGTTCCGTACTCTGATGATTTTAACAAATGTCTAGTATTTAATTTAATTTAATTTAATTGCAATGGAGCACAGGCTCCGGTGGCAATTTCCCTACACACCCATCTTCCCCCTATCCTGCACCTACCTACATTTGCCCTCTAAAAATTTTATCTTTAAACTTTGAAAGAATTTAAAGATAAAATTTGTAGAGGGCAAATGTAGGTAGGTACAGGATAGGGGGAAGATGGGCGTGTAGGGAAATTGCCACCGGAGCCTGTGCTCCATTGCAATTAAATTAAATTAAATACTAGACATTTGTTAAAATCATCAGAGTACGGAACCCTACGCGCGCGAGGCCCCGTCGCTTTAACCTAAAATGACATTTCGCTAGGTATTCAACCCGTGTGTTGATTCTTCAAATATATATTAATTTCTAACTATGTATTATTTCCTTATTTTGGTATTGATAACATTACGGACAAAACAGGATGAAACTGTGAGTTAAAGATGACATTCCCTGGGTCCTTTCTTCATATGGGCACTGTTTTGGTGTTTGTCTGCCAACTAGAACGTACTCAGGCCCTTTTCAGCATGCGATTTCTCACATTTAAATGTGCCATTTTCTTGTGCTTGTGTTTCCTTACCTTTCGTGGTTATTTGTTGTGAATTTTTCCTTTTAACAACCCTCAAGTGCTGTAACTTATTCTTCTGTGCTTGATTGCAGTTTGTGTACAGTGCCAACAATACCGATCACCTTGCCCATACACGATATAGATTTTGGAAAACTTCGGAAAATGAAATTCTATAAACATTTCATCGCTCTCTATAAACAAGAATTCGTTACTTGCCGCGGATTTGTATTTGGTTACATCATAGGTTAATCGTCATCCAACGCTTCCTGTCCATCAATATAAGATAATGAGCAGAATAATATCTAGTAGAGGTTGCGTGTTTTCTAAAACCATTGTACAAAGTATTTTCGATCGTATTCCATGATAAATACTTCTATCTTTCGGAGCGAAACGGAATATTGTGACAGCGAAAAGAGTTTTCTTCAGTTAGTTTTACTAATTGCACGCGAAATGCTGTAGTGAAAGTGTGGTTAAATGTTAGAAATTTGAGTTCAGAGGAAGCTCACAAGTGATATACCCCATAATACTCGTAGTTTTTATTATTTTAGGGATGATTGATTCTATAATCTGTTTACCCTCAACTGACGGCTCAAGGTCATATTTACCTTGTTCCGCTCCTGCCCTCATCATGGCCTCCCGTTGCCTAACTCCCCGAGGATACCACTGTGTCAAGGTACCCGTGTGAAAATTTTGTCATCGGTCGCTCTTTACCCTTCGGATGTAGAGTTAGCGGAGTGAGGATAAAGAAGAGCGATCCGCTTAACTGAACGCATTATAGGCTGTTGCCTATGTGAGGCCGTTGTGAACCTGATAACATACGCTCTGAAAGATTTGTCAAGGTATTATAGCACGAACCAGCTTAAACCAAATCCTACGAAGACACAAGTATGTGCTTTTCATCTAAGGAATAAAGAAACAAATCGTAGGTTAAAGGTAACATGGTCGGGGGTCGAACTAGAACACTGTGATACTCCAAAATATCTAGGAGTGACCCTTGACAGATCACTTACATTCAGGAAACATTGCATGAACTCCAAGCTGAAAGTTTCCAGTAGGAACAATCTCATAAGAAAACTGGCTCGATCGCAGTGGGGCAGCCAACCTGAAACAATTAGAACTTCTGCCTTAGCACTATGTTATTCGGCTGCAGAGTACGCCTGTCCCGTATGGCACAGTTCAACCCATGCCAAACAAGTAGACATTGCACTTAATGACACGTGCAGAATCATAACAGGCTGCTTAAAATCAACTCCAGTCGAATGGCTCCACCGTCTCGCAGGAATAGCACCACCTTCTGTTCGAAGGGAAATAGCAGTGAACAAGGAAAGGAGGAAAGTGAATCATGAAAAATCTCATCCACTATATGGGTATATCCCTCACAGGCAAAGACTGAAGTCTAGGAAAAGTTTCCTAAGAATATCTCAGGAACTTACAACGACAACTGAAGAAGCCAAGTTACAACTATGGGAAGCTAAGGCTCCCCTTCCGCATGGCTGGGGAAGAGTGTCTGAATCTTTGCCACCTGGTTATGACAAGGGATGGTTGACGTGGAAATCTTTGAATAGGCTGAGATCAGGAGTGGGCAAATGCAAAGTGAATTTAGTAAGATGGGGCTATACTGAGATCAGTGATATCAAGTGCGACTGCGGTGAGGACCAGACTGTCCAGCACATGCTCCAGTGTCAACTGTGTCCAGCATCCTGTTCGGCAGCTGAACTGTATGAGGCCTCAGAAAATGCACTGGAAGTGGCCAAGTTCTGGTCGATTATAATTTGATGATTGTGTAACTATATGTTTCTGATACGAAATAATAATAATAATCGGAAATTAACAGTGACTGCATATACGGTTTTTTTCGGTTAGGAGTTTGCCTGCAGCGTGCTAGATCTTGGCGTTTATAACTCCGTTTCAAAAACTGGAACTCGGTACTACTACTAAGAATGCCAATGTTTTCAAAGTAAACAAATGCAAAATAAAAATAAAATAAAATAAAACCCCGACTGTTTTTTTATGACACGGCGGATAAAGTCAAGAACGATTTTTGATTAATTGGTTTTAAGACGGTAAATTACTGAATAATAATCCGAGAGTTGATATTTTGTCAGATTTAAACGAAAAACACAACACTAATTTTTATTTCGTTTTCAACCCTGCAAAGTATGTATTATTTTGTCACAACAGCAATATTTATTTGCATATACCTGGCTGGCTGACCGCAGATGCACAGTTAAATGGTGGTGGTGTGTCCTCGTAACCACAGGGCTATTTACTGGCTGATTTATTCTACCAATGTTTTACTCGTAAATTGAAAGTGTTTTATAGTCAATTATATGCATAATGAAAAACATTGCCAGTGCAATTGTTTATTAACCTGTTTCTATTTTCTGAATTTGTGCTGCTTCGTTCTTTGAAGATAATTCAATGCATTTCTGGTGAGTTTATGTACATTACAATATTTTTTTTTTAGCACATTGCGTAAATTCATATTGTATTCTTAAATTATTGCATACTTATATTCTTGAGATTTCATTTATTTAAGTAGTCTCTGTCAGAGATCTTCGATTTTTCTGTATGTTGAACCGTGTTCAGTTCATACGACATTGTGAAGTTCTTAAAGCTGCATTGTTGTGTTCTTTGGGTATTCAGCTTACATGCTGCTTGAACCCCTCTTCAGATGTCATTATGTGTGTGTTATTTCTTTTGCTTTGTGGTCTCGATAGTAGTTTCATATCTGTTAATGGTTGCACTTTATATTTTATTTTGAATAATGACTGTAGTGTGAGATATATTCTGTGCGTTAATTTGCAGATGTTTTTTTTATTTAAGTGCTTCCTGGATTTGGTAGTTTTCTTAAAATTTTGGTGCCTCTGGCTTTCTGTTGTTCATAGTGACTATTCAAAAGTGTGTCGAAGTATTTGTCGGATGATGATTGTGTTCTGAAACATTAACATTATTGTAACTTAGTTTCTCTTTTATGAGCCTTCCGTCAACTAATTCATTGTTTATATATATATATATATATATATTAGACCATTTATTGTGGTTAAATGCGATCTTGAAAGTGGCAGACTGTTTAGTGAAGAAATTGATTTCTATACCTAACATATTTAATCAATGGTCATTAATATGTTGGGTCAACTACCATATGGGTGTTTCCCATGGATTGGAACCCTTTATATTATTCAAACAACTAGAAAATGTCGTAAATTCTTTATAATTTCGTTAAAGGGTTATTTTTTGTTTAGTTCTAATTTTTTTAAGTAGGTTTAGATAGTATTAATAGTAACAGATTTTTGACGCTATGATTGGAGCTACGGAAACGAAGGCACCCTGACAGCAACCAGCAGGGTTGCTAAGAATTTTATTAAGAGAAAGCTAATCAAATTGAGTCACCTATTGTGTCTCAGTAATTTTTGGGTAAAAGCCTGGTGCCTAGTTTGGAAATATTTCTTCAGTAAATGAAAAGTAAATCTTATGATTTCTCAATTAAAACTACCCTTAATCACATTTGAGAAAGTTAATAACTCGCAATTTTCAAAATTCATTAAACCTCATAGCATATTCATTCCGTGTTATGGAATTTTTGAATTATTATTATATTTAAAGCACTTCAGTATTTCTTTGTATTTTGTTTCAAGTTTTGAAAATAAGCCCGAATAAAAACAAATTTCATTTCCAATAATATTAATCATTTGCTTCACCTGGTAACGTCACTTGAGGAATATGGCCCATTTATATTTGAGTACGTGGCATAAACCACTATCATAATGAGAGAAAGGAAGATGTCTTTTCAGCAACACAAGACTCAAGTAGGCAGTTCCACATTTGGTAGACTTGAGAATGCATGCTTCATTAGTTTATGCAAAGTGCTCTCCAAATTTGCATCATTAACCTTGTGAAATGGAATATACCACTGATTAATTTAATTGTTATTGTGAAATATTAATTTATAATTACACCTACAGGTGAAGAAATAGAAGAGATCCGACCAGAGTTGGACTATTTCAGGACACACTCGACAGATCCTAATTTATCATTGTGTAGTATTCTCCACTCAGTTTTGTCCCCCGCAAGCAGCGATTAAATGTGAGTGGTAATGTTCTGGCCATTCGTGAGGACGCGGGTTCTATTCCACGTGTAGCCATCGAAATGTGAGTTTTCCATTGTTTCCCAAAATTACTCCAGGCGACTGGCGGTATGGTTCCTTCAAACGGCCATGAACGTATGCCTTCTCATTCCTTCCCCCCCAGTCTTTTCTCGCCACTAATGCCTCTACGTCGATGAGATGTAAAGCCGGAGACAAAAGCTTGTATTACACATAAGAGTGGAGGCAATCTCGGCGATGTAATTTTCTCGGGAAACTAGCCGAGTGAGTAACAGCACGCTGTTTCGGCGGTCATATACTCTGCCGCCATTCTCAAGTGACTGCTGCCTGTTGGTAACGGGTATAGAGGTCTCTTTGGAAACAGTAGGATTACTCACAATTTTAAGGTAAAAGAATGGAATCGCGTTCTGGAGCGCGTGACTCGTCTGGCAATTAACACGTGAGCCTGGATTGTCACGTGTATTCCTTGTGGAATTTTCGGCAGCAGTATTGTACTGGCGCTTAAGTGTGTCAGTAAGCAGCTGACGCGAGGCTACGACCTTACCTCCCATGCCCTGTACGCATGACTGTCGCCTATATTAACGCACCGAGCAGGGCGGTGTAACGGTTAGCGTTCTCGCCTCGCATTCGGGAGGACGGCGGTTCGAATTCCCGTCCGGGCATCCAGATTTGGGTTTTCCATGGTTTCCCAAATCACTCCAGGCAAATGCCGGGATGCTTCCTTCAAAAGGCCATGGCCGAATTCCTTCCCATTCCTTGCCCCCATCCTTGCCCCCCATCCTTTCCCGTCTCTAAAGACCTCGATGTTAAAAAGAGACGTAAAGCAGTTAAAAATAAATAAATAAATATTAACGCCAAAAATGAGGGCCTCGCCCTCGAACGTTCAACGCCGATACTTACGTCGATGTCCGCGCCAGTCTTCCGCCGATCTATAAGTTAACTTCCATAGTTGATTGTCGAGATAACAGTCGTGGACTCTGCTCGACGCAACCCAAGGCTGTAAAATGGCACAGCTCTAGTACAATAAACGGAGTTAACTGTTCTTCAGTAATCATTTCTAGTATTAGAACCCGTCCTGGACGTACTATTTAAGAATAAGTCTGAGCTGAGTGGTTAGCTATACAAGCAGCCAGTAACCGGATGCCTGAAGACTTGGTGTAGCTGGAACGACAGCTGTAATCTACGTAAGTAAGTCCAATTATTACCTCCGGCCTATCAATCCACTATCTTGACAAACGGCTACGAATGTGGCTAGCAGATCACTAACTACTTCTCATGACATCCTGACATAAACCCCAGCCATATTCGGGTCGCTACATGGGGTTGCTAATAAACCGAGCGTGACCGTCAAATAATGGTGGGATTGTTGGCGTTAACTGTTACGGCTTCGATTTTAAAGCTACTGAAATTCTCGCAACCACGGGAAGTTACTGGTACAGTATTTTTTCAGAAGCTGTCGATTTCCCTATATCGTATAAACTAGTTAACAGAGATTTGGATTTCAGTTAAATGAAACCCGGAGAGCATTAATTCGAAAAATGAGATAACAATGACAATGGTCGACGCCAATAGTGAATGCCAACAATTCTGCCAGTATTTACCTTCTGCGCGGTTTATACGCAACCCCATCACTCACAGTCAGCAGACAATGGCGGCAGAGAATATGACCGTCGAAGCGTTATGTAATACAAATGTACTCACTGGGCTAGTTTCCCGTGAAAATTTCATCTATAGCTTGTAGAACAGCTACGTTTCCGACAAAGTCATATAAACGGCCGATACGCTAGCGAAATTAGAACAATTTAGCTAATAGTGACGTATATAAGGACAGCACACGAGTTTCTTTTGGAACTACGTTTTGCACAAGTGCAGATAAGTGGCAGCTGTCAGACGTATTTTTCGAACTGTTCACATGTTTTTAATTTCACATACGATATCATGTTGGAACAGATCACTTCAAAATGACTTTGTTTAGGTTTTAAGTGGTAATAATTAGATATGCAAAACTGAAATTATTTGTTTTTTATATAAAAAATGAATAATTTAACGACAATTTTAAAACATAAGTCCATTGTGAGTATCACAAGTCACAGGACATGATTAGGTCGTCATTGACGGAGCGCAAGCGCAGGTCGGTGGCGGCGGCGCGGACGAACATGTGGACGAGGGGCGGAGACGGGGGCGGGCGGCCCCCGGGCGGTGGTTGCGGCGCCGGCACCACTCGCAGCGCCACCGACCGGCCGCACACCCTCTGGCGCAGCAGTCTCGCCGCCGAGGCGCTGAGCGGCGTCGGGACGCCCTCCAGGCGGACGCGCAACACCTGACGGAGTCAACGGCCACACACTAAAGAACCACTTTGCGGACACATGATAAGGCAATTCCGTGCCAGAGCAAGCGGAGAGGTGTATCTATATCTATGAAATGACTATCGCAAAGATTTCGATACGGGTATTCACCATTTTAAATATTAGAATCTCAGTTGAATAATTTGGTATGTCTTAAGCTTCAACGTAACGCAGGACATAAGCAGTAAGTGAAAATCTTAATGCACGCACACACAGTGTGAAACACCAAAGATGAAATACCTACTAGATGCATGCGTCAGACTTCGTAAAAAATAATAGCCATATTATCGCATGTAACATTTCATTCCTTAAATTAAATCCCATAGATGGTCGTACTGAATGAGTAAAGTGGAAAATATGTAAATTAATTTTAATAATATAATGAAAAAATCTTTCGAGATTTTCTTTGCTTCTTGAAGTTACGATCTTACGATCTCAGGTCACCGTCTGATGTTTGGAAGTAAATGCATATTTGATGGGTTTGAATATGAAAGTGAACTGTTTAAAACCTTTAATGTAGGACCTTCCGAGAACTTTGTTGCTTCTTGAAACTACGATCTCAGGTAAATCAATCTAGATCATACCGGGAAACGTCGAGAACTCTGCTAGTGAGCTTATGAATGAGCGGAGAAGTGGAAATAAATTCAGTTTTAAGATTTAAGTGTCAGTCTTTGAACTCTAAGACTTAACCAATGATAAGATGTAGACGAACAATAAAAGAGTATGCCGATGTCTAATCAGCAAACGGCGCGTTATGTCTAATTATCTTTCGCGTATTGCAACTGCTATAATGAATGCTGGAATAATAGATAGGTAAATACGTAGAAATAAGCATTAAATGTGTAAAATACATATACAGAAGACCAAATAATTTGCGGAACCAATAACTTTTAGCACTGATGTAACACGATACTAGAAGTAATGCGAAAGTAATACATTTCCGCCGCCAAACCCTAAACCATATTTGTAAAGAAGTCAGCGCTGGCAGCAATTAACTTGGAAAAACAACTTGTTCTTGTCACATCACGTTTTTGTTAGATTGAATTTCCTTACAAATGTCTCATTTCACTTACATGCGGAATGTAATCAGTGAATGACTTCTTTACTTGTCGTTCTGGGTAAAAACCTTAACTGCCCAGTATCACCGAGGAATGTGCATCCGCGGTATGCTGCTCAGGGACAACACACAATTCTATTATCTCATATGAGTAGCACTGTATACCAGATGACGCTTACACATAAAGGTTTGTCTTAATACCACAGTCATGAATGTGATATACTGCTTACAATATATATGCAACTGTCCTTGGAGACTGGTTAAAAGACTGCAAGAGGAGTGTTGCTAACACGAGTACTGGAGGCACTGGAAGTTCACTGTTGTGTAGTGCGTATTGGGTAATTCATGACAATGCTTTTGATAAAGGCAGTGTACTTAGCTGTTCTGCAGAAATAAATGAATGGTGAGTGAAATAGGCTCCCGTGTCGAAACGCCCTATGTTAGAAACATAGCATAGCAACTCATGAAGGATATGTCGTGACTTTTAGACGTGAGAGTTTTAAATTATAATCAGTTGCTTGCGTTTTATCTCTTGTGTGAAATACATTTACAATAAAACAGCAATTAACTTTTTTTATCAGTTTAAAATGGCATTCGGATTTTTAGCCATTCAGCCAGCATCATCTGTATTTCATTTTCCTCACTTGTGTTTGACTCTTTTGGAGATAGGAAAACATAGGACGAACACAACACTTAATTAAAACCACCCATGCCCTTGGCTGGACTCGAAGCGGCGACCTCTGCAACGCGAAGCCAGCGCTGGCAGCAATTAACTTGGAAAAACTACTTAACTATCCGCAAGATATTAGCTTTTATATTTTCCGCTCCTTCTCATTTAGACCAGGTTTGGTAAAATGATTATGCCGGATTATCAAAGTAATTGATGCTAAAAACAGCAGACATGGATGAGAAGTGACAGTCAAATCCTTCACCCTCTTTTATTTCATGTTATAATTTTCTCGGAAATTTTTCAAAGCGTCTAGTCCTGACTAAGTACAAACATCCCCATTTCTTCAGCTATTTGCGTTTACATTCTAATATTTGTTTTCCTCCGTGTTTTGTACTCATTTTTTGATTATCTCTCTCATCAGTTTACTCTATTCTTATTCAGTTGAATTACTTTCACAATTTTCCCCCAATCTTTGATTAAAGTTTCTGTAATCACTGTTGCATGTGTTTTTGTTGAAGCTTGCTCACATCAGGTCTGCTTGGCCTGTGTTCCTTCTTTATGGTCTTGAATTCCAGTCTGCACTGTCTTTAGATTGTGGTAGGTATCCATTTCCTATTCCTGGTATGCTTTATAATCTATAATCTCTTTTTAACTATGGTCCAATCTATATAAGCTTGGCGATTCCAAGTGAATTTTCTTCTTATATGAATCTCGAATAGGCTATATAATATGAATAGTTTACATTTTTTACAACATTCTAACAGCCTGCTTCCTAGCTCATTCCTTTCTCCTGGACTGAAGTTCCTTCTACTTTAGCGTTCCAATCAACCATGGTTATTAGATCACATAACTCTTCACATATTGAATTAGCTGTTCAGTATGAGCATTTATCTTGCCTATTCTGTTATCGTCTTGTGAAAATAACGTACGAGTATAGACAAATTTCCTTTGTACAGATTTAGTTTCTTGCCTCATCAAAATAATTCTATGGCAAAACTGCTCATACCAACAAACGTTTATTTAGAAAGAGTGGGTTATATGCCCTTTCAGTTCTTTAATGCAATGATTTTCCAATGAATTCTTCATTCCTTTGCCATTGACCATCTCTGATTTATCTGACATTCAGATGTCGTTAGCAATCGTAATGCAAGAGATTTGTCCAGACTCACTTTAATCTCCTGCGCGCTTCTGTGAGTGGCACCCTTTAGACAGGTAAAAAGTAATATTTGTGACTATTAGTGCAACACGGACCACACTTAGAAGTTAAATAAAAATATAATGTTGAAATGTTACGCGAAAATGTCTTACCTGTGCTGGGAAGTTGCTGATGACGCTGAACAGTTTTCCCACAATGAAAAGCTCATCAATAGATATTAACTTTGTGGCGCCATAGTCAATCAAACTGATAACCACCTGAAACAAGTTACGATACAACATAATAAAAGCTGTTTCATTTCAAACACGGAGCAAGTATAAATGATATGTGTATACTTAATAAAGATAAGCCTTGACACAAATTTTTGTTTATGAATCAGTCTTGTACGAACAAAGAATCATCTTTCAAATTCTGATGTTTTAGTTCTATAATATTTATAAACAAATATTCACAATTTTTTTCAAGGAATAAAATTTACAGGCATTTCTCTTTTGAAATAATGTTAAAAAATATACCTGATACGCCCTCAGAGTTGCGTGAACTGAATGATGCGGTAAGGAGATGAACGTGGTGAGGAATCGTGTGCAATAATATCTCATGAGTCGACCTTTCATCACTTATCATCTTATTACAATTTTATTTTGTTAATTGACACATCGTTTTGAAGTAAGTTGTAATTTTGCCATAATATAATAGTGTATATTATGGCACAAAGGTTTGACGAGTTTTTTTTTTTTTTGAAGAATTATCAGAAGCAATTTCTCTTGTACCTTCTGTCTTCATACCTGCCTGAATAATACCATCTCGTATGCTAAGGCCTTCTGATTACCCAGCTCTCTCACCTGCGCTTCGCTCTCGTGCTGCCTCAGTACGACCGCCCTCAGCCACTCTCCGTTGTCGCCCCTGGTGAGGTAGACTGCCAGCGGATCCGCCAGCGCGTCTCCCATGGCGACCGCGGTCGGCTGCGACTCGGCCATCGCCTTGGACAGTGTGGACTGCAGAACCTGGACGCCGTGCTGGCGAGGCCGCACCCACACATCTCCAGACTCGCTCACCGCAGTCACCGCCACCACACACACCTCCCCGTCCTGTAACAGGATCAGCTTGTCACTAGTGCTCAGGGACTGTTCACGATCTTCCTGCCTGAAATAAAGTGGACTGCATGCTTGTTATCAAAAGCAACGCGTTTGCACAAGATACGTGCGGCAGAACTTCTTCAAGCACATCTTCTAAATGTGTTCAAGATATCTATGGATCAGATGTCCTCAAACAAGGGTATTAGTGAGAAAATATCAAAATCAGTTGATCAAACCGCACAGTGTCCTATGGTATTTTCCACAGAAAAATTGATTTACTACCTCACGCATGTTCCTGTCCATGAGTGTGTTTTTGCAGCTAATGGTTTGAAAGCATGTGGTATCAGACTTACTGTGCGATGGAATTCCTGTGCGATGGAATTCCTTTTGTCAGATAGCCGTTTCTTTATGTGGAGATGACACTACTTCAAAAAAATAAATTGACTTCACCTCTTTATTAACTGTTTCCTATCAATTAGAATAATGGTTTAAAATTTTCTTATACCAGAGAGTTTAGCAATTATGAGTTAGTACTATCAACTCTTACCTCATTCTGAATCATAATTTATCAAAATCCTGTTCAGTTATTTTCTTCCTATATTATCAGCACCAACGGCGTCATCTTTTTTCAGCGTGTTAATTTCAAATTGCCCTCACAACATTATTTTTAATAAATTTATTCCGTCTGTCATCTACTCCACTGTTGTTAAAATGGGTTCTCTATCATTACGATTGTAATTTATTTTCTAAAAAATCTTATTTAGATGTTCTTATATCGACACCCATTCTACATATAACTATTCAGTTTTCCAATTATTGGCATTTCTTTCGCAACTAATTTCGATATTCTTGCGTTATACCTAAGTTTTATTTATAAAATGAAGGTTCTGTTTTCATGTTTAATGTAGAGCACTTTTGTTCCTCCTATTCCGTTCTGCTAATCTCAGTATTCCTTCACTATCTAAGATTTCCTTAGGTAATAAATAAAAGTAAATAATAAGTAAATAAATCTGGTTGCTGTATTTGTGTCTTGTTGAATGGCGACTATTACTGAAACTATTAAGAGAAAAGTGTGAAATGTTATACATATATTCTATATAGGGACTTAAAAACATTTGTAAATTTCTGGAATTTACAAAAACAGATTCGCATTGCAGCTCACAAACACACTTTCTGTTTCAGGTCTGACTATTTAGTTCAGTTTTAGATAAGATTTTAACAAAATGATATGTTCGTGATTGACAGAATATCAATCACTTTCACCGGAAAAATTAATTCAAAAACACTGAAAATGTCTGCCGTAAAGAAGTTTCCCTCCATGATAGCACAGACAGTTGGTGCTGTATAACAGCCAGAGATAAGAGCTACAGTAGATATTAAATTCTTCTGACTAAACTGGAACGATATCAATGCTGAAGTGGCAGGGAGATGCTGTATGCATACATTTAACGTGGCCTTTGTGACACGATCTGAATTTAATAAAGTTGAAGCGAGAAGTTTGTCCGTTAATGTAAAAGTAGGCGTTCAGTCGCTACGGCACGACGAAAGAGGTCAACAAGTTCCATATACGTCTGAGAAGTTTGTAAAAAAAAGAAAAAAAAAGGAGATGGAGTCGACAAGAGGGAAGGAACGAGAACGGCTCCTCTAAGAGGTCTTTATTGTGAATCACAGCTGAGAACTATGCCGAGTCCGTACATCGCCCTACCACTGTGTACAGCGAACTGTGACCGTACTCATTACTTCATTACTTCATTACTACCTATTAAGGAGTGGTATTCCATTGTTATCTTTAATGCCATCAATAATACATCGACCGATTGGAGCTATCTCTTTAATTTCACATACATAATACAACCATCATATTCAGTTATCCCTTTCAAGTAAATGAAGTTTTTTTTCCATTTATAGTTATTAATTTCAGCCAATATCCTCAATTGAGGTAATCATCGACACCACATATTACAAGAAGTGAGCCACCATCCAATTTTTCCATGTTTTATTTTACATATGAAGCTAAAGTAGTTTCCGAAGCTTAAATTTCAAACCATGTTATGTAGAACAGTATACTGATTCTTAGATTGCTGCAGACTATTGGATCGTATCTTTATTTGAATGTGATCCTTTTAACTATTGCAAATCCCGATTTGATAATTTCTTGTGTTTAGGAGTTTGTGTCTGTGTTACATAGCTTTAACTGTCCACAAATACAAAAAACAAAAACAAAAAAAACAAAATAAGATTCTGGTTTTTCCCATTATTTACTAATGATGTGTAATGAGAAACAACATAATCAACAATGGGTATCAATGTTAAACTATGACCAACAAGTTATAGAAATAAATGTATCGATTAGATCCAAATCTGTGTCTTAGTTTCGGTATAACAGAAATATTTGTTATGCGAAATGAAGGCTTTCCCGGCGTGTCGCGGAAACATAATCTTCGGGGGTTCGCTGCCGGATTGCATTGATGAAAGAAGAGCTTTGGGTGGCGTAGTCTGACGCTATCTCCAGATCTGATACTCATGCTGTGACAACTAGACCTGCACTGTTTGTCTCAGGACGAGCATCAAACCTGGAGATGACGGCTAAGTACGACACCGATACCTCGTCTTTCATCAATGCAATCCGGCAGCGAACCTGCGAAGATTATAAGACTATTCGTTTATTCTAAACGGTATCCATCTTTAATCGCAGTAGATCCAATCCCTTATAGCACGTAAATATTTATCGCTTCCATTAAAATAAGCAACAGAATGAAAAAAAACCAAAAGAAAACAACTCAATTACCTTTCGTGGACTAATCCGTACAATCAAACAAAATCTACCAATGACGAATATGTTGAACTGAATACTGAGTAGGTCGTGAAGAAATGAAGCTAACAAAATCAGAAATTTTTGAAGCATCTAACAAGTCGCGACTGTAATATCGATCGGGGCAATAATGTATGATTTCTCAATTTATTGTCTTTTCTCTGTAAGAACATTCAGCCACCATGTGTTCCGTCTGATAAAGGGCTGTTTATAATTTTGAAGGAGATGTATTGCCATAGTTGTACGTAGCGGCCGTTTTGGTGTAATAGTTCCTCTTCTTGAGAGTTATATTTCTTGAATGTGGTCTGCGTCTCACCTTGAAGTTGCATTAAAGTTTTGCCAGCTAATAGTTCCAATTGAAGATGGAAACGGTGTTTTAAGTTCTGACCGCTTTGCCTTCGTGACCTGTGATATACCCTGATGCCCTACGTGTTTTTTTTTATCGGACTATTTACTTCGACGAAAAAATCTTATTTCCTTCGCCATTTTAACTGCCCTCTAATTGATGTTCGTAGAATCGCCAAACTATAGTATTATCATATTCTGGCGATTGTTCACTGCATCTCGAGAGGCTGTTAAATACGATGAACATTTTGGGATGTTAAATTTGCTTTCTGTGTGACATTGCATTAACTCTGCTTAAATACCAGAACCACACCTCTCTGGTAAGCTCACGTTGTTATCGTAATATTGGTGAATCAAAGCAGTCGATAAATCCTGTATGCTGGTCAGAGAAATCTGAGGCTTGCACGCTGGTTAGACTGCGAGAAATGAATTCAGTTTCAGAGTTTCAAGCGTTCAAGCTCGCGGAGGTTGTACTCAGAAGCTGTGGGGGTGTGCAACGTAAAGTTATATTGTGACAAAATGTTTCACAAAATCTTCTGAGATTGACGATTTTATTTAGTTAGGTAAAACATGAAGTTTCCACGTCGGGAACGTCAAGTTTCGTCAGATGCGCAAAATTTACACAAAGATCCCTTGTGCTGTTCATATTCTTATTTATGTGTATGCTCATCCACTTCCGCCATTTGTCGTGATTCACCACAAAAATTGTTATTTTCGTCCTGATGAAAGGACATTTGCCTGAGTAATGAGGTAGACATTCGTGCGTTGGAGCTCAATGTGGTTCTTAGTTATGTAGGACGTCCATTGCCTGAGTGAAAAATACTGTCACATCATGTTTCCCGAAGGCAGATATAGGACAATAAATGTTCATCTAAGTGATCAGCGAAAGAATTGAGGATAGCTGTAGATTAATTGACTCTCGTTGGAAGATATCCTAGATGATCTTTTAGTCCTAGAAGTTCCTCCAAAAGGACAGTAAATGCGCTCAGCGATAAACTTGAAGACGGTCACTCCACAAAGAAAGATTACGGATTGGCTGAGGAAGATATTGTTTCTACATGGTAAATATAATTAGAAGTTGCAGAAGGGAAAAACGATGCAGAGAAATGGTAATATTCTTCCAGCAGAGGCCATTCGAGGTAGTATTAATGTAGGTTCATTACCGAACCACTGCAGACAGTGGTTTTGTAGATTGGAATTTGATCTGACAGTCTGTGCTAATCGCTAAGGTTTTCTTTAAATAGTGCTGTAGAATGTAACAACCCATACCCTTACAGCAAGTAGATAATGAAGTAAGAATTAACCACATTTTACTTTCGACACTGCAGCATTGTGACACCGGTGCCGTCAGGAAAATGTTAAATCTCTTGCAATTCTCGCTAAAACTGAGATTTGTGAGGAGAAAACACAACTGAGCGCACTAGCATTTCATACGATACTTACTGCCGACGAAAATGCGTTTTAGCACTCAGGATCAGCATAATCCGTAAAGATATTGCTGATGGTTGAATCACGTAAGTATATACTAAGACTTTAAAGTACACATTCTTCAATGACAGTACCTTTAAGAGCCAAGAGGAGCCGGTATTGTGTGAGGCCTCACCTGCGGCAGTTGTGGTCTGAAGGTCCTGAGCGTGGCTCTGTCGACGACCGACTGGTTGAGGTCTCTGCCGCGACAGTCCCACAGCCTGGCCAGCGGCGGTCCGTGGGGCAGGCCGCCGTTCGCGTTGAACGAGGCCTGCAGCCGCAGCGACACCAGGCGGCCCAACAGCCAGGGTCCTCCGCAGTCACCACCACTAGACAGCTCCGAGAGACCCTCCAGGCAGCACCGGAAAGCCTGCACCATCACAACAAAACGAATGTAGTGAAAGCGGATTACGTGAATGCACTATTCCAGCATTCGACTGAATTAACTTTACGAAAGTGTGCGCAATGGAAATTTCGGTTACTGGTATGGTATCGGAAGTCGAGTTTTCTCTTTGACAGTTCACTCATTTTTCGATAGTACTAGTGGCCATGCGTATGCTAAAATTTATAAGAGCAGTTATGAGGCTCAGTTGCTACTGATATATTGTGCTATAAGATAATGACGATTGTAAAGAACGGTTTTATTGACACCGCGCAATGTACAACGTCCTCGTTTGGAAGATAACGAGCTTTTACCGCGCCTGCCGCAGCTTGTTACGGTACAGGTGACTGCCGCTACTGTTGCGTGTGCGACGGTTGGCACCCCTACTGTGAGCCGGCTGATGTCAGTCGCGTGGGGTGTCAGTTCGTGGCCGGTCGCAGGATTACAGTGGACAGTGAGTAGACGTATGTGTGTAAATTAAAATTGCTTCGCACTAAAAGAGCCGAAGGTCTTTGGATAGAGAAGTTACGATTAGCCTTAATTGTTAAATTTTGGTGGTTGCCAATCAGTTTCGGTGTTTCAGTGGGACTATAAAACAAAATAATGGTGAACAGCATTATATCTTATTGAATGATTTCTTGGTTGTTATCTTCCCAACCCACCAGTAAGCTCTGTTGCTGGAAGGTTCGATGCCTCTCAATGAATATTCAAGGATGACGCAGATAGCCACTTGAGGTGGCACTAGTGCGTTTACGAGCAAAGGATACAGAAACAGCGTGGCCTTGGCTTTCCAGAAGGAACAATGACTTAGAGACAGAAGAGATGGAGCACGCATGTTCCTTCAATTGGCGGAAGAATAGAGAAAAGGGTTTATATGGTTTGTTATACAGTGGGAGCATGTCAGTCTAAGAAGGTAAATTTCAGATAGATCTTCGAGACAAAGATTCTTGCTTGACTTTGAAAGATATACTCCGAAGTGGCAAATATCTTTAGATAGGAAGATTCAAATATCCAGATGGCGTGGAAGAAACATATCAATAGGATGGTTATCAATTGGTTATGGCCTTTGTTCCACAATTCTAATTTAATTTACTTTTAATTTTTTCACCAACATCTTTCCACGCCTCATCACCAATATATGTCAGTACACTCCCATGTCCTTCTTCACTCTCCTCCTTTCTTCCAATGAATCCCATTCCAGCTCTTTTATCATATCGGTTACTAATTGTGTTCTGCAGTAATTTCCAAAGTCAAATATAGTAGCACGTCTTTGCACCAACTCCTGTATTTGATACCCACCATATTCAACCAATGGTCCGACACAAGTTTTGTAACCCAGTTCCTTTACTTCTCTCGTACATGTGAATATATCGTGTAGTTTCGGGGTTTTTATTTATTTGTGCTCTTGTGAGTCGTGTGACCGCACAATGTGAATTTACAGACTTTGAACGCGGAAGGGTAGTTAGCGCTAGACGCGTGGAACAATCCATTTCAGAAATTGTTGGTCAATTCAACATTCCTCGATGCCGTGAATATGTAATTTCCGGCGTTACCTCTTGCAATGGACATCAACACTTCCACTTAATGACAGAGACCATCGAAGTCTGTGTCGTTGGTGTCAGTGTCGACAGGCAGGCAGCACTGCGCCAAAGAACAGCATCACTCAATGTGGGATTTACGGCAGAAGTGCGAACAATGCAGTGAAATTTGGAGTTGATAGAATATGGCAGAAGAAGACCGACGCGAGTTCTTCTGCCAACAGAACGTCATCAGTTGCAGCGTGTCTCCCGCACTCGTGCACTTGAAAAAGATTGCGTGGTCAGATGAGTAAGGATTCTAGTTGGTGCTGATGATACGGTGTGAGTGTGGTACAGAACTCGCGAGTCCGTGGACCCAGGTTTTCAGGAAGGCACTGTGCAAGCTGGAGGTGGCTGCATCTCGGTATGAGATGTGTTTACATGGCACGGACTGAAATCTCTGGTCAAATTGAAGCGACCACTGACTGGAAATAATTATATTCAGCTACTTGGAGGCCATTTACAACCATTGATGGCCTTCATGTCCCCAAACGACCACGGATTTTTCAGGACAAAAATGCACTGTGTCACAGATCCAAAATCGTTCAACATTGATTTAAGGAACAGTTTCAGCGAATGATCGCCAGAAATGAATCCAATCAAACGTATCTGGCACATGATGGAAAGGTTGGTTCGTGCGCAAAGTCTTGCACCGACAACAGTTTTGCAGTGTTGGACGCCTGCAGAGGAGCATGGCTGAATATTTCTTCATGGGTCTTCAGACGACTTGTTGACTCAGTGATACGATAGGGTGCTGCACATCGCCAGGCAAAAGGGGTCCCAAACGATATTAGGAAGTATGTGATGTCTTTTGGCAATTTTGTGTATATCTTGCTGAGACAGACCGTTGTAAATTATGACAGACTGAGGATAACTGTGGATTAATCGAGAATTATCGCAAAGCATGAGGGATTTGGATTACAGGATTACATTGTTACTATGGGGATACAGCAGCTTCTTCCGTTGTGAGTAATCTCGTTTGCTAAACCTGTGCTCAAAGGATCTCTAGATGCGGGAGCGGATGGTAAATTTAACACGGAGAGCTGTGGCAACTGAATTCAAGAATCAGATACAATCGACTACAACCAACTTCCTTTACCGACGCAGACACCGGAACTGTTTGCTGGCGTTATTGTACAAGACTGCGACGTGGAAATCATCGATGAATATGTGACCATGTATGGCATTCACGACACCCACTATTGATCCAGTAAGCACAGTGTGATATTTCATGTTCAATAGCCGGAGAAAAAAATGATTAATTTGATATTACTTACGCTCTTAACCACTTATGTAGATAATTACAGTAAATCATTGTTGCTTTGCGAAAGATGTATTTATCGTTAAAGCGGGAGTTCGGAAATAAATGAGCAAGTAAGTATGCCAGAAAACGAAGTAGCGAAACTTTGACAACATATGTCAGTACCTGATAAACAGTGAAACACTAATCCACGTCCTGCAAAAAAAATGTATGCCTTCTTATAGTTTCAAATAGATTAATCAGAAATATTCAAAATCCAGTAAAATTGTTTCTTAGACAATTGAATCATTAGCACACATAATTACTATATAACATCCTCACAAGATGACATGTTTTATCGGAAAAAATCATCATATAGGTATCGTCTGAGCAGTTCACAGTATTAAAAGAGAACTTTATTTAAATATACAAAATCCAACTTTAAAGAGAGACCAAGGTGCTTGTCATAGGAAGTGATGGTCTCGTACCTGGCTGGGCAGTTCAGCGAAGCAGGGCTCTATTTGTCGCAGGTGCGAGACTGGGAGGCGCGCCGAGGTGATCTCGTCGATGGAGGCCACAGTGGTGGTGTCGTCTGGATGTATCGCCACCAGCATGACGCGGCACCAGAAGCCTTGCAGCGGGGCCACACACACCAGGCCAGGCCGCGGGCAGCCCACCAGGCGGCCCTCACCACGCTGACCGTAGTAGTCCTCCAGCCTCGACATCAGCTGCCGGAAAACCTCCTGGAGGACACCACACTAGGGTTGCTATCAATATCTGGTCAGCGCGAAACGATCGGTATTTCTGAATGCTTTACATTTCGTCAACTTTAAAACATGTATTACTTAGCTGTTCTCTGCGACTTCATACGCTTAAGCCTCGTATCCACTTGAGCACGCTCAGGCGAATGAGCTGCTCAGTGAAGCGAGCGGCTCAAGTGTGGACGCCTGAGCACGCTCGCAACGAACGACAGCGAGCGCGCTCAGGGCGAGCCGATCGGTTGTCGGTATTTTGGAATGCTCAAAGGCGAGCCAGTATTTGTTCGGCGCTCAGTGTGGACGGTATTTGGCGGTTTCTACAATGAGCGTGAGCACGTGGGACAATGAAACTTGCTTAACTCTAATTGATGCGTATGAATCAAGAGGGTGTTATGGGATAGCTCCAAAAATAAGGTGCATGGCGTGAAATCAGCGAGATATTAAACTTTAGTATTGATGATGTAAAGAAAAAAATAACAAGCCACCTAGGGTAATTCAGGCGAAAACGATCAAAACAGACGAGAACTTCTATAACGGGAAGTTGTAAGTCTTTTTTAATAGTATTTCTCACAGCTGAACGGATTTTGATTGAATTTGGTGTTACGAAATTCAGATCCTAAGTGCCTAAAATCATATTGATTTTGTGCCAGGCAGTATAATTGTTTTACCAATTTTATTAAAAACTTGAAATCAATGCCATAATTTAAAAAAAAAAACAACATAAAAATAACCTTTGAATCTATATTTGTAAACACAAATTAAAAATAGGTACCAGTCTTCATATAATTTAGGAGTGATTCACTAGTGCCATCACAGACTACCCGTACTAAACTGATGATTCTTTGTTTATATACTTTGAACATATCTGCAGGGAGGATACGAATCTTAAATGTTATTATAAATTTTATCTTCTGGTGGGATCGCCTCACGCATAGACGTATCGTGCATTTTAATATGAGGTGCAACTAATGACAGCAAATGTTCGAAATAGATCTCGTAAAGTTTTGAAATAGCTCATTGTCATCTTCTAAAGTAAATGCGCGAATTAAATTATTAAGATAATCTCTTCGCAGACGATGACTTTCTCTAATCCATCAACTTGGTAATTTTCTTCTCTGTTTTGACATCGTATGGATAATAATAAAGGCCGCAGCTACGCGTGACGACACGTCAATAGCCGAGCGTTTTCTGAGCACTGGCACTAGGCTCGTTCGACCAAAATTTCTTTTTCTTGAGCACGCTCGAACGAGCGCGCTCAAATGAATGAGCGGCTCATTCGCCTGAGTGTGTTCAAGTGGATACGAGGCCTTAGACATAGAATTTTATTGCTAGTTTTGGGTGTAGAAAGCTGTAAGTTACGTAAATGGTGAACAGAACCAACATGTACAGTATATGTTTAAAAATGGCAATTAATACAGAAAAATAGCCTGTTGCAGCGCAAATTCCACATCTGTACCATATAAAAAGTTGTGTTTTTCCACATGAAATTTATCAACAAATCATACACAAATTGTCTGTGAGAGAAACAATGTCTGAGTGAACGATGTAACAGAGCTTACACACACTATCTGTCTACTATTCTATATCCTTTCTAATGATATTAGTATTTCCTTGTCAAATTTCATCACGGTTGGTATTAGTGTATATTATTATTTATTAATTGCGGTAGAGCATGTTCCCAGGTTGAAATTTCCTTATAAACTATTTTTTCACTACCTGAATTGTTGCTTCACATTCCTTCAATGTTCGAGGTAACTTTTGCCGCATATCCTGGGTGGTTTATTTCACTCTCTGACTATTAACTATCAATGAAAAGTTTTCCACTCCTTTATGCCAATGCTAGTTTATACATACTACTGTTAATTATTCTCCTGGTCTCACCGTCAATGAAAGCCTTATACATGTCCGTGAATATCCTATTCCACCTCCTATCTTCATACTGTTTTGAATCTAGTTCCTTTACTATGGTAGAAAACTTGGAGCTCTCACTTGTACCAACTACAACACGTTTATTTGATAAGAATAATTCGGATTTCACACTTCCCACCACACTCGAACAAGTATTTGATTAATGAAATGTGTTGTTGCCATTGGTGCATATCCCAAATTATGATTTATTTGTGGACATTCAATTTCTACCAGCTTCTCACCCTGTTCTAATGCCAATATTACAGCGACGTCTTTCAGCAGTAGTCCGTATACAGTTCGCTCTGAAATACGGGATAAATCTTTTTTCCAAGTCGTTTTGTAACCCAGAACACGAAAGGAAGCTATACATCAACTTCAAAGTACGAAAAATTTAGAAGCTGATTATAATGTAAATCATTATTGAGGCACAATTGATTTTTCATATTTTGGAACTTTTGTTTCTGAAACCGCATTTGAAGAATAAACAGGAAAATTATGGAACGGGTAAGAGTAACACTAATCTGTAAAATATGTGTTTACGAGGTGTTGCCACCTCATCGGCTGCCATCTTGGAGAATTTAATCTCGCAAATAGCACTGCTGAATATTTTCAGTCAGCCAGCAGATCGTTTATTCATTTGGTTTACGATGGCATCCATAAAATTATTGACAGATATATTTGCAATTAGAAATTAGAATCGCCAATGGTTTAAGTAACACAAATACAGTTTCAAAGTTAGTTTTTCTATTCAGAAATTCAAGGCAACGTTTTGATATAGTACTGATTCAAAATTCAACTCATACCACTTTCTTTATGAAGTTATTGATTATTAACTCCGTTTTATAACGAAGTACCGTTAAAGGCCATAATGTGACACTTTTCGCCACATTCGAGGCACCTTTTTATTATATATATATATGATAATATTAGACTGATTTTCATGAAAGCTTGGGTGGCCACATATATATTTTTAGATAATTTCCTTATCAAGACGCAAGATTAAATGTGAGGAGGACGGTGATTCCAATAGATAATATTCAGTTTATCCTCTGCAACGAATATTAAACATTTATTGAGCTGTGCAGGCTTGAAGAGAATCGTGGCTTCCCTGAGGGACACTAACTGGGAAGAAACCGCTAGCTGCCAGCGACAGGGCGTTGCCAGCTAATAAAAGCATTGGAGTGAAGGGTTTTGCCAGAGGACACGTCTGGTAACCTTGAGACAGCGGTTACCGCTCCTAACGGGGGAGAATCCGTCACACCCGAAACAGACGGTTGTCCCGCGAACTTTGTCGAGTCTTGGCGATCGGCATGGTCCTCGCGCGGTAGTGCCGACGACAAATTAAATGTCACGTGACATCAGGTGGCCAACCTACGACCCAATTCCAGTGCTGTTTACAACTAAAATTCTGGAAATTTTCTGTTAAACATGTTATTCGAGACTGCACGGGCGGGTCCAAAGTTTACCTAGGAGAGCCTGATTGATTTAAAAGTTTTTATCTCTAACCTTCAAAAACTATGTGATTGTTATTAGTATGGCGTCTAGAGTACCATTATAGCATTTGAATAAAGTCTACAGAATCTACTGTTTACTATAAAGTTTGCTGTTTGTAGAGAAGCGCTTGAATTTTTTTTTATAGTTTCTGTGGCCGAAAGTATGATGGAAAATTGATTTCAGACTTTATAAAATTAAAATTTCAGTGCGTTTTCATACTAAGTGTGCTAGGGATTTATGTATGTATTGTAATGGCACTCGTAGATTTTATGGTTTAAATCCTTTTAATATGAATCGACATGAGCAGTAACTCAGAATGAATATGCTTTCTGATTTAATAAAACTTTAAAAATGCAAGTTAGACGGTTGCTAAGTAAGTATTATTCCACATTAGAATTAATAACTTTATGAATTGTGATAATTGGGTTACTTTAGATAAGTGTGCCCAGAATGCATTTTACTTTTCAGGTATTTAAAAAAAATATTCAAAAATAGACATGAAAGATCACGAAGGCAAATTACTCGTAGATGACAAAATTAACGTAGCTTTCTGTTAGCAAAGTTTCGATTAAATCAGCGAGGTGCTGACTGGGTAACATTTTATGCATAAACAGAAAACATTATAGTCGCCTGTACCCCTCTATCACTTGTGTGAAACCTACTTCTCTCTATAAGCTATTTGCAAGTGTCTGCTTCTTTCCTGTTATTAAACCTATTTCTTTTCACGTCTGGTAAATTCAAGTCTCCATCAATAATTACCATCCTACTCCTATCTGTGATCATTGAATAAGAGTTTTATTTCTCCTGCCTCACTCATTCTTTCAATATTGTAAGGAGGAAAAACCCCTTATCATAGGTCCCGTATTTCCCCAGAACGTTACCCCTAGTAATTCGTGACTATTTTCTAAGAAATCAGTGAACTGGAGTTGTCCTTGCTTAACAGTATAAAAAACATTCCAGAACTGTATACTTCATATGCCTCAGGGAAAATCTCATCTTCTACTACTTCAATCATAACCTATACCCTACCCCTGTATATATTTATGTCTTATACATCTATATGTTACAGAATTCTATTATTACGTTCATTTTACTCCTACTTTTCAGTAGTAGACTGATATTTGTATTTGACATATGCTGTTCACTATCCGTCATCTCTTTAACTGCGACTTCCCCTTTTAACATTTAATCAAATTTACTTACTTAATATTAAAGATGACTACCACTTTGCATCTAAAACCGTAACTCTTTGCTTTATTTATTCGCATGCAGCCTCCAACCTACTAAAGACTCCATCTAACACCAAGTGGAGTCCCTTCCAGCATTTGCTACCAACATAGAAATATCCGCTTTTATTTTGATGTAGGTCTTACGTAGTATGACCTCACAGGTTCAACCTCTATGACGGAACCAGGGCGTTTCCCAAGCATCAGCTCTGCCCAGTTTATCCGACTCCCAGCTGGGTTCAAGTGTACTGATTATGGGGACTAAGGATCAACAGCCATTCCACACAGGTATGATGCGCCTCTTCTACCACTTTCCTCAGGAGTTATCAATCCCCTTTTGTGATGATTCTGCTGAGTGACGCCATATCTTCTATTTTCTGTTTATCACCTGACCTAGCGTTGCATTTTGTTCTTAATACCTGTAACCTAGCAGATTGTGCCTAACTGAATTTACAGGAGTAAGGTTTCACCACTCACATGCTTTCCACAGCACAACATTTTTCTTCCAATTTAAACATTTACTTTTACTATCATAAAGTCGTGCTGTACCTTATCTTCTACTACGTTTGCATGACTCTTACAGCTCCTTCCACCCCCCCCCCCCCTTCCCCAGCTAGACTCGTAACAGGGCAAAGTATTTCATACGTTCAATCCTGTTTATCGTATTTGGTCCACGACATTCCGTCCGTCTTGCATACCTTCTACACATATATCACCAGCACACATTTCTGCATCTGTCAGCCAAGCTTGATGTTACACAGTCGAATAAACTGTGTTTATAGAAATCTTGATTATGCCACATCCAAATATTGAATCGCATGGTATACTGAATACTGGGTGGGCATCTATGTTCGTTACTTCTGTGTGGCCTATGATTTCATGCCTAATTCCTTTGCAAATATTCAACATTTTCAATGATGAGTGGTTAAGGAAGAAGAGATGTATAAAGAGTAAGTATTACTGATTTTATTAAGTTTTCCGCAACCCACTCTGCTGATATTTATGTTTAGTAACAGCAAGCGTTCGGTATGTATGTGTAATTTTTTTTTGCCCTGTTAGAAGGTAGTTTTTCCGAAGGAATCGAGAAGAAGAGATGTGGCTCAGAATAGGCAGCCAGTATTGGCTGTAAGTTTTATTGTGCCTGTTATTACATTAACTGAGTTGTTGAAAGGGTTTTTTATGTTTCCAGTATTAGCGCTGTTTAACCGCACTGTGTTACATTACTGTCCAGAAAATCCTACCGGCATATAACCCAATGTGGCGCTACAAAGCTTCTCACATTTTAAATTAGAACTGGTGTGAATGAGTTGTTCTTTGAATGATAACGTTATGTGAAGTATGCCACCAATATATCTATCGTGACTGTTGGGCATAAATCTGTTATTTCTGAAGATAACATTAAATTTGCTGCCAGGCAACTTATCATTATGACAGAAACGGATTGTCCTTGTTATAATTACGTTGGCTTGTATTCACTGAAAAATTTTACGAACACAGTCGTATCTTTAATAACACGGTTTCTTTCTCCTCTAAAGATTTTTGTTGGGTGGCTGCTTTGTGCTTCTGCGATATAAAGGCTAAAAAATAACGACGAAAGCAGTGAGTCTTGAAGGAAGCCATTCTTCGGCTTCCATTGATCACTAATTCCGCTCCTGAAGATTATTTGAAGGATCTGACTGTCAGAACATCGTAGATAATAATTGTAGGTATCACTCTCACCAGTTTATATCGTGCCTGTAGAGGGAGCCATATGCAGGCGGTTTTGGAAACCGGTTTCTGTCGTCACTTAAAAGGATACCTGTCCTGTGCAGCTAGTATAAGGGCAAAAGTCTGCTTGCTAAATAGGATTTTTAATTTTTTTGTTATTTATCTAAAATGTAAAAGAAACTCGGGGTAGATTGTTTGTAAGAACGGGGGCTTGACTGTGTTGGCAATTTGGTATTCGACTGTTAATTAACTGTCTGACAACGGTCGGCAACGTTCTGTAACAGGAGTACTTGTTGATTTAAAGAATTAGTTCTCAATTTTATTTTGATAGTATGTGTTCCATCTTTATAAATCCTCCACTCAGCCTGGAGTATCAATGCATGTTAAACGTACGTTTTGACACTGTCTGTGGCTGTTATTTCCAGTTTTATATGATTAAGTCATTGACTTCCTACTTTACCGTCTCCATCCTCTGCCAACAGAGTGTGTGGTGTGTGCCATTCAAGCATTTTTTTTTGATGATGGCTTTACGCCTCGTCGACGTCGTGGTCTTTTCTTTTTTACTTAATGCATTACGCCTCGTCGACGGCTAAGGTCATAAGATACGGGACGGGACTGGGAACAAGGAACGAAAAGGAATTCGGCCATGACCATTTTGAAGGAAGCATCCCGGCATTTGCCTGGAGTGATTTGGGGAAACCATGGAAAACCCAAATCTGGATGCCCGGAAGGGTTTTCGAACCCGAATCGTGGTCATTAGACTGGGGACAAGGAAAGGGAAGAAATTCGTCTTTGGCCTTTTGAAGGAAGCAACCCGACATTCAGTAGGAGTGATTTGGGGAAACCATCTAAAACCAAAATCTGGATGCCCGGACGGTGATTCGTACCCGTGTTCTCCCAGATGCGAGGTCACCCACCACGCTAGGTCATCATTATCATCGGTAACAACAACACTTTCTAAATGCTGGCTAGTTCTGCTTTGTCTTCAAGCCTCTCCATTTTGTTCATTACTCCCACCACCTCTGTATCATCACCATAGTCCAGTCGTCTCCTCTATTCAGTACACACTCCTCCCAGCCATCTATCCCTTGGTCCTCCTCCGAGCCGTACTATTTCTCTCATTACCTCTCACGGAAATTCCCCACTTCTCCAACCAACAAGGTACTCCTTGTTCTGTCACCAATAAAATCGGTGTTGTTATTTAAGTTGCTGAGTGTGCGACATGCTGTTGTATGAGAGGTATTGGTGACTCACGTCGTAATGCGGCGCGAGGACTCGCAGCCAGACCCTGTCGACGTGGTCCGCCTTGAGCACGAGCACCGGCCACTCACCAGAGCGCGGCGGGTCCAGCTCGGGAACCTCGCGGGCTTCCTCCAGCAGCTACTGCAACAACACACCTCTCTACAACACCTCTCTACATCTCCTTTCACAACGTTTAGAGTTAATCAGGACCATCATTGTTTGTATTAGTCTACTGACAGCTGGTTAAGGTGAAGTTGATTCATAAATTATATTAACTCTTTACTTGATGAATAAATAAAAAACGTATACAAACGATTTTTCTATAGAGCCTATACTATTCTGAACATTTTTTTTATCGCGATAGTTTTTTAAATTCTTTCTACTAAAGTTGGTTATTGATGTAATTTCCGTATTCAGCTATGCACGAAGTTTTTTTTTTTATCTCTTCACAGTTGAAAAATTTATTCAATATAAATCTGTTTCGAATGGTAGACACAAATTACAGTTACATGATGACGAACAGTATATGAGGTATGGGATACGATTCAATGTTATCCAGTGTAGTTTCGCTTCCAGTGTGAAGCCGAGCGTTGAAACTCTGAAGCAGGAGGCTGCGGATTGCAGTCTAATATATTTGGACCTAGAGAATTCTGTAGCCTTGTCCAAGGGCTGACAGTAGTATGCAGGTTTGCTAGTTGATCAAATAGAAAATCAATAAGTACAACGCTTTTAGCAACAAAAAAATATGATCATTACAACCATGCCAACAGACCAACGTGTATTCAGAGCTCCTTTCCCGTTTGCACTCCATTCCATATTCGAACTCCTCGTTTCGAGAGTACAATGGTGTGAACATGATTCAACGCAAGTGAGAATGCGAATAAAAATGAGACTCCTTGTAATTCAAAGCGTTTCACAAACTTCTCAGAAACTCGAACCCTTTCAACTTTATGATTTGCAGTAAATATGCCTGACACACTGTTGGATGCAATATTGCGTGAATGTAACTCATTTTTAACGATTTTCTGCATACTTTCATAATTTAATTCAGTTGGTGCACTGTTTTCACAAACAGTCGTTCATGTATCTTCTTGTATAAGAGCTTGAATTTACAAAACTGTCTGCCGCATCATCCTCGTTCTGGGACGACGTGCATGTGTAAGGTTATGAATTACTATAAGATTAACAGAAAACCTTACGTCTGAACATTCGAATGTGGATCAACAAACTGTGCTCACAATATTCGCAAAATTACTGTTGTTTTAAAACACTTCGCAATTACACAATGAGCAATAAACGCATTAAGTTTCTGCTTGTTCATTGTTAGTACACAAATGCCTGTATAAACAAGGTTGTAGTTTACCAAAGCATTCAAAAGAACTACTTAAAGGTAAAGGTCACGCGATTCCGGCAGGATTTGCGGAGCTAGAGCCCCGCATTACAACCTTTTGGGCACTAGAAGACGTGCTTGTTTATATTTGACCAGCGTAGTAGTTTAAAATAAAAAAAAAAAAAACAAAAAAAAGAACAAAACAAAAAGAACAAAAAAAAACAAAAAACAACAAAACATCTTAAAAATTGCCAGTGGTATACAAATAAAATACAACTTGAAAATACGTGACGTTATATACTTTTATTTTTATAAACTGAATCTTCTGTAAAAAGTGGTTGATAATTACAACAATGTTAAAGTCACTAGTAATCTATATACAAATACACGATGCTTGAGTTCCGCTTGTTACTTAGAATCTTTATCCTCAAGACAAGTTTTTTTTTTTTAAATCCTAGATATAACGCCTGTAACCTGCAACAGGAAGTGCTATGCGGTGGGAAGAATGCAGTAACCTACACTATTTAAGAATCACTACCCAATCCTCCACCTGTTCAAATCAGACAATTTCAATTCCATAGAGGTATACTAAACTATTGATTACACTCTTGCATCTCAAACTCACTAAAGCTCACACATTTTGAAATAATATTAAGTGGACATGATTTAATCTCGATTCATTTAATGTTTGTTTTGTTTAGTTTCTTTTTACACTGCTATAAGTTTTGTCTTAAAAATAATCTCAAACAAATTATTGATATTGATTCTGATATTTTTATAACATAAAGTATTATATTATTTCATTGAAGAACCATATTTCAATGTTTTAGTAAAAAATTAAGATAATTATTTCGAATGTGCAATTCAGAATTCTGCTTTTGAATAGAGTGATTGCTTTAAAACTGAAGGTAACACAAATGCACTTGATATCTGCTGCTAGTACTCTTACATGCAAATGAGGAACTCTTACAATGAATAAAACATTACGTTGCACAACTCAAAAATTAGTAATTGTATCTTGGCCCTTGCTCATGTTATCACAAAGTGAGATGTCACTTGTTAACAAGTGAAGCTTTTGAGTACCTGTAATTCAATGTTGCTAAACGAAACGGGAATGGAATCAACATAATATTGGGAATTCGTAGGATTGCTAACTGATGAGAAATTTTCCAATCCCACTCTACCTTAGCGACCCAAGTTCAGGACCGCAATCGACAGATCGAATACGCTTTCGACTGTGATTGCTCGCTGATAGAGCTCGCCACACGGCCGCTTCAATCCACTTGCCACACATGAGGAGTAATGCGATTCTAAGGCTTATGGCTGACCGTTCAAAAAACTGAGGACACAATTCCGATGAAAATAGGCGCAGCTACGTGACTGAATTGCGACCTGACTAAACTAATAGAGACCTCCACCCATAATTTTTTTTAGTTGTGGTAGTATGAAATCAGAAGAATTGAATTAATTTTACAAGGAAGTGAACATTTTTTTCGCTTTACCTGCCAAATAATTATTAAAGGCAACTCGAATCTTTTACTGGTGATGATATCCAAAAGGACGTCACTATAACGTTGTTGTTGTTGCTGTTTTTATGTTTTAGTGAGCGTAAATGACGTGTTCATTAGCACCCCAGTACGTAGCTGACGAACAGTACAAAGCATAGGAAAAAAGATGAAAAAGAACTGATACCTGTGTGACTGACTGTAAAGCGTTCAGTCATGTTACATACAAAACAAGAACACACAATAAGACAAATCTCTACTTGTTGTGAAGAGGCCAGCCACACAAAGGTAACTAATGTTCAGAAACATGAAAAATAGAACGAACAAAACATCAAATTATCAAAAAATCTGATTCTCTGGCTGTAATGAGACAAGACAAATGTTATAAAATTATGGTAACCGGCCCGATATTCTTTGAACAAAAAAGTAAGACATTATCTACGTTGAGGTTTCATTCTCACAATAGCGAATAAATAACTACTTGTTCCAAGATCTGTCCTCAATGGGGAACTGCATATACCGTCAGATTTATGCCACCCTTTCGCCTTCACCGTTAATTCTTTTAACCTGATTCCTGTCAATTTCTCCTTAATTATTTATATTAATTAAACGTTTTTCGGACTCATTACCAAAGGTTGTCTACGTTCATCTGGGAGACGACCGTATCAATAAAATCAGTAGTACGTTACACTACAGAGCAGTCAATTACAAATAATTTACATATATTATAAAATTCATCTTACACGATAGCACAATTAAACACCACTCAAAATACTGCACAAATCAACTTACAAAGTCTTATAAACACACAAAATTTCTCTTTGGAAATTATTGTTAATGAAATTTCAGTTTATTCAGGCATGAGAGAGAGAGAGATAGATGGAGGAAAAGCTGTTCAACTCATTCGTCACATACTGTATATGCTGTACCGTGCCACAGGCGACGCACTCACACAGAGACCGGTCACTTCAGCTGCTGCAAACAGAAAGATGTTCCCTTTGTTCTGGAAGTTCCTTTCATAAGTTTTAAACCAACGGGATCCTAGTTTCAGTCGGCTCTCAAGATACCAACCCTAGCATTTTAACCTGAGAGGTTCATAAACAGTATCTGTCTTATGGGAGTTTCTGCAGACAGGTCAGCGATGAACTTCAAGTCTACCTGCTATCTTCCCTGTTTTTAGCTGTCCACAGTTGGCTGACGTAACAGATGCCTTGGCACCAGCTATGTGAGTCACCTGTCTCGCCAAACCAGCAAGGTGTCGGCCTACATGTATCCCCTCTCTCATCTCTTTAATAACAAATATTCTTACGTTAAAATTATCAAATTATCAGTAAACTTACACTTCATTACACCAAAATTACAAACATAAAATTTAAAATTATTAATATACAATTGTCACGTGCAGTGGCAAGTTATAACAAGCATCACACTCAGGTGGACGGTATCGTCGTAAAACGTGTGCATGTTTGAAAGGACAGTGCCCGAACAGAAAGGGAGAACATCATACTTCCTCACCAGCTGGAAGGATATACCTCACGACCGCATGGACGTTTCCACAATTCGGTGTTTGTTATGCTTTATTTACAGGTCGAAATACCATATAACTTACATCTCCATCTGGAACGAAAGTTCGGCGTTGTGAATAGTAAGAAAATTAGTTATGGCCTAATTCATCTGGAGGGATATTCTAAAACCTCTGAAACCGTTCTCTGGAAAGCTTTACGGGAATCGAACCGCTCGTCCCATAATCTATTCATTAAGAATCAGTCAAGGGTAAGACATTAAATTGTTATAGAAGCAATAAAATTTTCTAATTTAATAAGCAATTCAGTGATCCAGTGTCATCTACTGTTATTGTTATTCTTTATTGAAACGTGCTTAACAGCACTGGTTATGAATTTTCATGTTGCTACTATTTGAACAAGAAATTGGGTTCTGGACTGTTATTGTAACGTGCAACTCTGCCAAACCAGTAGATGTTATTAAAAATAATTAATTACATTCGTTTTCGTTGAAGTCGACCTAAACTTTGTCAGAAACTCCTGATTACTGGGGTTGGTACATAACACTTAGTCTGAACTTTGACCGTGATGCGTTACCTTTGGATAATAAATGGTTAGGATCGGCCGCCACCGGATTAGATAACCTCAATCAGGAAAGTCATGTTCAAATTAAAGTCACTATTGTCTCCGATAATTTTAACTATCAATGTATTGTTCTCAAAAAATTTGTCAAAAAACAATTTATCGGCATCAGACTTCGTTTCCAAAATTAAATGATTGCAGATACTTATAGGTGAACCGAAGACTGGTCAACCCACATAAAACCCTAACTGAATTCAGTCACATGCGGATCGTGCATTACTACAACATGTTGCGGTTTCGTGGGTCGTCCACTCACATCAGCTACCACAATGTTTTACTTTCAAACTCGCTCACTGAAATATAATGTGCATGGTCTAAATTCTTACCGCAAGTTCCTTCAAAAGATGCAGATTCTCTTGACCGGCCGCCACTCAGTTTCCAACTGAGAACATTTAGAAACTACTGAATGGATACACAGTGATTTCATAAAACTAATTTTAATTCAGTGCCTTCATCTTTCTCCAACGCCACCAATGTTATAAACTTATCGGACTTCTATCACTCCAAAGTTGCAGATCCAGTTAAAGTAGAACGGCTATTTGTACACTTTTACTCACATTCACACGTTTACAACTTTCAACTTAATACCAACCACACTTCTCCACGTCCTGCGACCGACTGCCCACCTTGTGCCTACCACCGCACACCATGCGCCCCCCGGGGCTCACCCTTCCGTGGCCATGGACATGGTGCCAATGACGTCACAAACCGGCGCTACTTACAAACACAAAGTGGTACCGCTACAAACACACGGGACCAAAATCCCAAGATCGTTGCCGGAAGTGCTCTTCTACATAGTATCATACGCTGCCTTCTGCCTGCATCTCGCCACCGAACAAACGGACGTGCTCACTCCACAAACGACTGTTGCGAACTGACCCTGAGGGGCTCCACTGTCTGTCTATTTACAGCAGCGGCGTGTGAACCCGATTCTCATGGTTACCCAAAACTCTTAGGGATAATATTAATTCCTATCAATCTGCAGATTTTACACTAGATAGTTTGTCTCCTAAACGTTAAAATGAAATTAGTCAAAATTTACCATAAAAATTATTTTCCAAAAAATTCAAAAAATGTTTCTAACGCCTAAACTTTAAGAGCTACGAAGTTGAAATAGTTTTTGAAATGATTTATTTTCTCTCCTCTTTCATTTGATTCATAAATCCACTTTGTTACATTTTCTAACAAGGTGAAGTGAAAATTGTAAAATTTAAATCGTAGTTATTTCCTAAAGTATTGAAGTTACGGCCCTAAAATTCACTTTAAACGATTCTATATTCAATACGGTATCATCACTAACTGTAATAACAGTTCTTTAAAAGCTTTTTCATCGTTTTACAAATCCACCCTCTTTCTCTTTAAAATTTGAATTCTTACTAAACTTCTACCGGAAGTCGTTTTACCTACGAGTTTGTAGTTACTTGCTTTTTCAAATATCAGCCAAAATATTGCAAGATATTCAAAATCCAATTGATGTGTTATTCAGAAAAAAAATTTCTTTCATTTAAACATACAGCCCTCTTTGAAAGTTTAACCTCACGGTGTACCCAAATTTCAAAATCTTTCCAAAAATAATCCTTAGTTATATCTCTCAAAATTTTATATGAGGTGTAATGAAAAATTACGCATCTTTTAAGCTTTAAATCGTTTCCTTATCTTTAACACTGTAGCTTCAGGAATTTTAAATGTGCTTATTGCGCCATACTGAAATGTGATATTTCGATTTTCAAATCCTCATAACTCTTCAGGAAAAATCCGTAGCTGATAAGGTACATACTTCATTTTGATAGTTAGGTTCTGAAGTAGCTGTTCAATGACAAAGAACCCCCGCGTGATACCTGACATATTATTTAGAATCTTCTTATTGACCAAAATCCGAAATACGCCTTTCATTTTTTGATGAAACAGTTTTCTTTACCCGCATTTTAGCAGTTACCTAATGCTTTTGTCTGTACTAATGAGTGGAACATAAAAGTTATCATTTCTCTGTGTACCCAGTTACTTTTTTTTCTTTCAATAACTTTTGAAATTGAGAAGAAATGCAGGTCCTTCAAATCAACCTCCAAGCTGGAGGATTGGATTATTATTCCCCCCTCCACTAAGTGACCTTAGTATTAAGCTTCCCATGTTTCAAAAATACCAAGGTGTTACAATTTTTTCAAATGGCAAAAGTATTGAGGATATGTTCAACTAGGTAGGATAGGACAGAAGAGTGAATTATCAACTTAACTAATTATTGTGGAACAACAAAATTACAAAGAAGACAAAAACTACTATTTATAGTAGTATAACGGAAAGTATCTGTACTTACAGTTCAGAGACGTGGGAGATAGTACGACTGTTGATAATATATCAATATATCGATATTATTTTTTGAAATTATTGATATTTATGAGTGATATTTTTATGTCGATATATCGACATTTCGATACTAAAAACTGGATATCGGCGTCGATATTTAAAAAACAAATGAGTTATCATTTTTCGTTTGCTATGAATGACACTAGTTTGCTCCGATTTCTGTTACGCATAGAGATCAGCAAGCATAAGTAAATCTTACTACGTTTCTGCAATTCATTTGGAAGTTATAGGTACCAAATCTACTCAGATGATGACAACAGTGTAGGCAAGGCATCGCTCACCCAGCACCAATCGAAAGCGAACCCATTGTTTGAAATGATTGTGCGAATTGTCCAGGGATGTCCACTTTGAAATTAATGTGTTAGCAGGAATAGTGGGAAGTGTAATAACAAATAGTTGATAATTAGAGAGCAAGAGAAGTAAGACAATTCAGAATAAGCTATCAACATAAAAAAACTAAATGAAATACCACAAAAAATGTTATCAATAAAAGTTATGTAACTTGACCATAATGCATGCTATGTTAGCTAAACTTCTGCCTAAATAAATGCCTCAACTGTATTGCTTATCAGACTTAAAAATATACAAAATAAGATTTGACTCGAACCTCTTTTGGGTTTTACAAATATTATTAATTTTTCTGAAAATTATGACACCCAATAATGATCAAATCACCAAGAGAAACTATTCGAAAGTGAAAAGTTGATTAAGAACAATATCACGCATCTATTTATTTTTCCAAGATTTAATTTTATAAAATTGCATTTATGAAAGTATCGATATATTGATACACCGATACTTTTTTCCCATATATCGATAGCCGATATTGATACTTTTTAAAATATCGATATATCGAAAATCCGATATTTTAAAAAATATCAACAGCCATAGGAGATAGTAAAAACAGATAAAGATGGATTGTTGACCCCTGAAATTAACTTTTGGAGACGTAGTAGTCGTACATCAAAATTAGAACATGTTAGAAATAACACAATCAGTAAAAAAAAAAAAAATGAATGTGGAAAGCACCATTATAGACACCATAGAAGGAAAACGCCTCACATGAATCGGTCGCCTACAGCGAATGGATGTACCAGATGGTCAAAAACATTTTGTGAATGGACACCACCTGCAAGAAAGAAACGAGGAAGCCACCAAGAAGCTGAAAGAACGACTTAGAAGAATCTACCGTATGTTAAACACAGGACTTCAGGAATACAACTGGAGGGACCGAGTGCAATGGAAATCGAGAAGCTCGAAACGGCGACAGGCGTAAAAAAAACTGCATATATGTGTGTGTTAACTGGATACGGAATTTGTAGTTTTTAAAGCAGAAATTGGACCAATCCCTCATTTATGACGTCATCGCGGAAAAAAGTGTAAAAAACACAATAAGGATGGTAAGAACACTTGGCCCGGGTTCATTGTACTTCACAGAGTTCAAGACGGTGGCGCACAGCCAGCTCAGCATGTTTTACAGAGTATAATGGTTTTGTTTTTACAAAATTATTCTGAAGAAAATGTGTCAGTTTGTTGAAACAAGAAAGTAATCATTCGCACAACAGTATTCCTCTGCTTCCGGCGATACAGTTGGCAAAACCAAATCGAGCTCTTAAAGATGGTATTTCTGTATGGACTTGTCGGTACCCAGAAATGTCCCTCATTGAGATCAAAGTATTCCCACATTGACATACTAACTCGATATCTACATTATCCGTCATAACTGAGGTGTTCAAGTGTAGGAAGCAAACGAATTACGATAAATTGTTTCCCAAATTAATCAATTAATAGTTATTATTAAAGAAAAACTTCTCGGGTTTTTTCCGGTCAAAGTTTAATCGTCTGGTGACGTTTCGAAAGCTTGCACCGCTTCCATTGTCAAGCCCCGCTTAACAACGCTGGGGTCTTCCGCACGGTAATCTATTATACAGGGCTACCAGTCGTGAAGGGGCGGTCTGTTGACGCGGCTTGAAACCCGAGATGATTTATACAGTATTGCCGTCACGAAAACGTACATACTTATCTAAAAGTTATTATTGTCTGAAATTAAATAGATGGTGGTTCAGTTAGTATTTTAATTCATCAAAACAACTGTTCACTGAGGTAAACTACGTTACCGTTTAAATTAATAGACGATCAATCGCGAAACCAAAAGAGTATCAACTATTGTTGGAAAAAGGGAGTAGTGCCATGCACCTTCGAGTTACTTACCTGTTCCTCCGAGAGTTCCGCATCGTGTGGTCTGCGTATTGTCACGATTTTTGGAATTTTCGCAGCCATTTGAGGAATTTCACGTTATCAGTTCTGAAACCAAGTGAAAAATAGGTCAGAAATACTATTTATTTGTTAATGTAACATATTATTAAGAGAAAATATACATTTTTACATTAAAACGGTTATAGTAAACTGAAGATGGTTTAATTGCTTTTCAGTACGTTTCTGAAACAACTTTGTCAGTACAATAGGGGATTCTACGATAACCGTTACGCCGCAATTTGATGAGGGATTCTTATGTAATTAGACGAGACTAATTGAAAGTAAAGAATAACACTTTTTGATATCTCGCTTAGTTTTCGAGATATCGTATCTCAAAATTAACGTGGTTAGGTTGAAATGTGGCCAGAAGAAAAATTTCGCTATAGCTAAATTTGATGATGAATTTGTATGTAACTTAATGAGGCAAATCGAAATTAAAGAATAAATTTTCTTGATATCTCGCTTAGTACTCGAGATACTGTATTTCCACAGTGAGGAGGTTAAGGTGAGATCCGGCCTGGACCAGAAAAAAATATCACCAAAAACATGATATTGTTCACGGTGGAAATGTCTTATAGGTGTTTTATTTTCTTCCTAGTGGTTGTTGTTAAGTTGAAATACAGCCTGGTCCAAAAGAAAATTCACCAAAAGCTCATGGAACTATACCTATAACTGATTTTTGACATGCTATATCTCGAAAACCAAGAGATATATCAAAAAAAAAGTTATTCATTATTTTCGATTTGTTTCGCCATGATCTCCATCAGATTTCTGCTAGTGAATACTCAATTCATCTTTCTGCTTAATTGAGGGAAGCTATCAATATTTTCAGATGCAATTTTGCTAAATATAAATAATTCTTTACATTAATTTGTTGTCAGCAGATTTAAATAACTGTGCGAAGCTTTACAAATTCCCGGGAAGGAGATAGTAGAACATTACAGAAAACAGTAAAAGGTGAGTGGAGCTGTTCATCAACCAAATACGATTGATGTAACTTTGATGAGGTTGTATTGTTTCTCTCGCACCATTATAATTTTTTTTCTAATCTAGAGACTAAAGTAACTTTTTTCAAATCAGAAACAATTATCGGTAGCCACAAATGAAATAGACGCAATTACACAACACAAAACAGTTGGTACTTTTCACGTGAGATAATTAAAATAGCATTAATTAAAATTAAAAATTGAAATTCTTGTACATTATGCTCCATCGCGAGATAATGATTATATTTCTGGTCCAGGCTACACAGACAGGAAAACACATGGAATTGCTTTCATTCACGTGAAGTCATACTGACACGAAGATGGTGGTCATGAAAGCAGCGTAAATGAAAAATAAATACTAAAATTTTCGTGTTTTATATTGTAAGACGGAATGTCGTTTATCAATCCAATTTAGCTTCATTTAGCCTAACCACAACCTTCGCTAGTATTTCTATTTGAAAATCAAAACTTGAACACGCATACTTACAGTGAGAGGCAATTAAATGTGTAGCAGAAACGCAGGAACCATTTTCCATTGTCACTACATTAAGGAACAAGCATACGATGTCTGTGTTCCTATTAATAATAAATGGAGATTCTTAAGGAAACGGCGAACCCTTGGTGTTTTCAAATTCCATTTTCGTTTTTGGAGAAGCGCACTGTAACAGCGTTTTACTGAGCACACAAACCAGTCGCCATGTTTTATTTACACAGCTCTCGAAAGATACCTCGCTCGGCAAAGATGATCGATGAGTAAGCTCATGGAATAATCAAACTGCAAAGAACATGCTACTGTTCCAGTCACACAGGAAATGAATTAATGAGTTTTCATATAATGCAAACAAAACTTGTGTCTCACAACTGTGCGATAGACAATGGATTTACCACAAGACTTTTCAAATATCACTATAATTTAATACCCATTCTACCCATTCGTATAGCAGTTCTGTATATATTCCCATAACTGGACTGCACCACTTTCGGAATCCGCGCGAAATTGGTACTAACCTGTTGAAATTTGGGTTAATTGCTTCGTCAATATGCACTCTTCGCATTTTGCGCTCTTGTTTTGCAGAAAAATTACCGGGAATATAATTAAAAATGCCGAAATATAACAGAGACGTAGAGTTATTAGATGTCACCAGCGTTGAAAAATCAGTCTCTTAAAATGTTTGGTTTAGTCCTTTGTTGTAATGTTACCGTTTCAGCTTTTCTCCGTTGTAAAAAGGCGCACAAAATTGACAAATAGACAATATTTATCCGAGTAGTAATACACCATCTTATATTGAAACGAGCAATCAGAGAAAATAGATTGCTTCCGTTCTAAACATATACGTCATTACCGTGCTCTTGGTCCAGGCTGTATTTCAACCTAACCACGAAGAAAACTTTTTAGGTTGATATGATCCCTGTATCGATAATTTTTATGTTACGTAATGTTAATTTCTCAGGTCATTAGAGGCAGGATGTGACTGGGGACAAGGAACGGGAAGGAATTCGGCCATGGCCTTTTGAAGGAGGCATCCCGGCATTCGCCTGGAGTGATTTGGCGAAACCATGGAAAACCTAAATCTGGATGCCCTGAAGGGGATTCGAACCTGTGTCCTCCCGAAAGCGAGGCCAGAACGTTATCCGTTCACCCACCACGCTCGGTTTTGCAGTGCTAATAGCATTTCGCTGTCGATTTAAATATATTAATTCTTTATTCTATGATAACCGTGGCGCCGCAATTTGATGATGGATTCTTATGTAACTAGTGAGGAGGTTAGGGTGAGATCCAGCCTGGACCAGAAGAATCGTCATTAAAAGTACAAGCAACTGTACCTATAACTGATTTGTAACATCCTATATCTCGAAAACCAAGCGAGATATCAAAAAATCTTATTCTTTATTTTCGATTTGTTTCATAGAGTTCTACAAAAATTAATCAGATTGTGGCGCCACGGTAATGACAGAACTGCCTCTTAATTCGTATTTAATTTTCCAAAATAGAAGTAAGTTAGTGAAACATACCAATTGTAAATAACGCTTCTGAACAGATGTACCGGTATGCATGCATACATGCAAGCAAAAAAAAAAAAAAAAAAAAAAAAAAAACCTGTCAGAAAACTGAGAATGTATTGCAAAATATCAAGCTTTTCGACACCTATTTGTAGAATAAGTTTCCATTACTTGTTTCAAGCTGCCACTAAGGGACGGTACACAAAAGAAATATCACTGAATATTCACCTCATTTCAGACCTAAATTATTATTGAATCCCATTTGAATTTGACAGGCGTATGATTAAAGGTCGAATGAAACAGTAAGTTCAAAAAAGTATAATAAAACACCTGAAAGATATCGCGAATAAGCAGAGATTATATATAACGTTTTTTTACTTGCTCTGCTGTTGTAGTTCATCTCGTATGTAGTAAAAAATAATTAGGAAAGAAAGTGAAACAATTATTAGGTAACCTCGAAAGTGGAAGCGCCTAGAGATTTAAAAATAATAACATAAAAACTTACTGTCGTATGTATCAAAAATCTGATCATCAATCAATATATACTATTTCATATCTACTATATAATTCCGTAAGCTCACTCATTCACTTCGAAAGCTATTGGCTGGAAAATGGTGACGTCATGGGCCAGCCTTCGCTCGCAAAACAGCGATCAGAGATACCATAATAAGAAGTTCGTGGTTATGCCCACAATTTAATTGCTAAGCAACTACCACCAAATTAATAGCCGTAATACAGTCATTAAGTTTGCTTTTCGTAGCGTTTCATAGTTTAAAAATGATAAATTTTGCGGCTAAAAATAAAAGTGGATCTGCTTTTCAGTAACATGTTGCTAATGAAAGAAACTTAAAAAAAAAAAAAATTAGATACTCAATGTCTTTGCTGTAAACACGAATGATAATTGTTATTCCGGCTTGGAAAAATTTCAATCTAATTAAAATTTTCGCTAAAGTTTATGAATTACGGTTTATTTGCTTTTTAGGGATTTTAATGACCACTTTCGTTAATGGGTTGTTCATATTTGCTAAACGTGAGTTATTAGGTTATTTTAAGTGATCATCAGACCAAATATGTTACTGAATCGAGTATTGTGTCAATTCATTTCTTCGGAGTTGCTCAACTGTTTAATAATATGGAATGTGTATTAAGTTCTCTGGCATTTACAGATACTATGACGAATGATTACATTATGAGTGTTTTCCATCTCAATAAAACACAACGTGATGCTTTCGAAGCAAACAGGATTTTTTAAAATTTTGCAAACTTTAAGGATCAAATACAAGTAAGTTTCTATTTAAGCAATTATACGATTGTACTATCGTCCTTGTTCGTGTTTAATACCTACCTTTATTAATGCTTCTGAGTTCTTCAAGCTCAACAGATTTTATTCACCCTGACACACTGGTCAAGTTTACATTTGGTTAAATCAGGTCAACCTGTCATAATCTTTCATCCTAGAAACCGGAACTATTCTAGCCCCGTGACGATACGCAAAAAACGGTCACGGGCTTACACTCGTACTAAATAATTTGATTTTTTTGACATAACACCTCGTCGACGTCGAGGTCATTAGATATAAGACAGGGCTGGGAGCAAGGAACAGAAAGTAATTCAATCATTGCCTTTTGAAGGAACTATCCTGGCTTCTGCCTGGAATGATTTGGGGAAACCATGAAAAACTAAACTCGGGATGGTCGGACGGGGATGGGATTCGAACTCACGTCCTCCCGAATGCGAGGCCAGAGTATTAACACTCGTTTCCCGCACTCGGTTGTGTATCTGATAAACTACTACATTTGTTATGGTATTGAAATTAAATGCAATTGCTTTAATTCGCCAGAAAGAGAGATATGAAGACGCACTGGATTTTGGTGATTATGGTATATCTACGTTATTTTTTTTTTTCGTGCTAGGACGTAAGTACCCGGAATTAGTGTGTGTTGGTTACGACCAAGTACCTATCATCGACCCGTTGCTCTAATTTGCTCGTTATGGGCCATTCAGAACGGGCGCCATTCTTTACCGTTTTGATCCTCCGCCAAATTCTCGTCTAAAACTTTAATCCACTTATCGGAGTGGGTGCCAGGCTTAATGAATACGGTGTTAATTACGTGACGCATTGTGCGGGCACTGCCACAATTAGCACTGGGCTGTGAACAAGCCAACCAGACATGGGGTGCTCTTCAGCCAGGCCGCTAACCTCGTTGGGCCGAATTTAATTCCCGTTCATTTGCATCCGCTGTTCGCGCTGCTAACGAGAGACGTAAAGAGGACCCCAAGACGTCTGCAGTGACACTGCGGCGGTGTATGTAGCTGCTTAACTTTCGTAACTCGAATTTCAGCAGGTATCTAACACCACCAACTCCTGGGCCTGATTTTTGCGCCAACCGTTACGATCAGAAATGTGTAGAATACTCCATCTGCCAGCTGCTAGTAAAATACAGCAGTGAATGACGAATCGCTAACAGAAGGCGATTTCACTCAAGCCAGATTGGTCCTCACTTGTTCAATGGGAACTGGTATTCCGGTTGCTGACCAGAAATCTCTACAATGCTGCACATCACTGCGCCAATTTACTATAGTCCGTTCAGTTAACAGAGGCGGCCCAAGGTCAATCTGCTCTATCCCCATTTCGCTGCCATTTACCCTACATGCGAAGGAGAAATTTACCACTCACCTACTTGATGAGTGGTAACAGCGGCTGGAAGGGAGAGGGGGAACATGACATTGAGCTGCTAGTTAGAAGTAATAATAATAATAATTCCGTGTAGTCGGAATGACCTGGTGACAGGGTTTCTACTGGCTGCGCATTCCGCCCCTGTCGTAGCCGCCTTGACCTAACCCGGCATTCCTACCGGGTACATTGGACCTACAGTTCAACGTGGAATCCGAACCACGGAAGCGTTCTGGTGTACTTCACATTACACAGCAAGCTGTGCCAGAGGTGAAGGTCAGGTTAAGTGCCTATGAAAATCCCTGCCGAGACAGGGATTCGAACCGGGGACTTTTCGATCTCCAGTCAGACGCCTTAACCACTGAGCCACCAGACCGCTCTAGTCACAAGTGAACAAAGTATAGTGTGGACTCGCGCTGTAATGGTGGCTTCCCATGGCCCGTGGTTTTGTAGGCCGTGCCATGCAGCCCAATTGTACAAACCAGCACGCGCCACAGGCTAGCCCTCACCACCTCCCCACCACGTTGCTTAATGTCGTTTCAGCTACCCGGGCGTTTGATGTTTACCGATTGGGTGCGCCTCCTTACCAGCAAAGGCGGCTCCCTTCCTACGGCTCGCTATTCAGAGATAGACGGAGCAACCGAAAAATGCTTAGGCCGTGAGAAGTCATCTTAAGACGCACTGTAATGGACAGGGAAGTGCAACGGATCCAGGTACAAATACGAGATCTGGCTTACCGGCTGTCTTGATTACCGTTTTTAGGCGGTTTCCCGCAATCACCTAGGGGAACGTTAGCACGGCCTTCAGTCTCTGCCTCATAAATTACTCTTCTCACAAACGAAAGTTCACTTTTCATATAGAACACAAACTATACGTTCCTCAAACACATGGTGACACTTCAGCTTCTGCCTTAGGCTAGTGTTCATGGCAATGGCGGAAAACTAGATGGCTAACATCATTAGAATCTCTCAGCCATACTTATCTAATAAATCAAATGTGAAGCTTTATCTCCCCAGGACTGAGCGAGGAAAGGCGACGCGTGTCTGCTTTCACTTGGTCATCTGGCAGGAAGATTGCTAGTAAGGTGCAGTTGACAAGAGATCCAAAAATTTTTCTACATCTTCAGTGGTCCATTACAGCTTCATAAAATAACGCCATTTAAAAATGGTAGATTTAGTTGTAGTTTCATTTTAGCGTCAGTAAGTTATTTCATGATTGTTCTAACATAGTAACGTCAGAAAATGATGCTGTTGGGCTCTATTGTTACTTAACCTATTCAAGCTTATTCTTAAACTTTGACATTTAAATAAGAAATTGGTGGAAAATGTAATGTAGGAATGCTGAAACGTTGCCAGTCAGCCTTTGAGTGAGAGAATAATAGATAATAACAGATGTTCACAGAGAACTTAGGACACGTAAATGGAAACTATTTAAAAGATTAAACAGGTTTACGTTACAAGTACCATAGCTCCTTTCTGGTAGTCTTGAGAGTTCTACACATGGAGCCTAGTGGTCACTGTTCAGTCCTGTCTATCCGCGAGGAAGCAGGTTCGAATCCTCGTCCAGCCATCCAGAGTTCTGTATTCCATGGATGCCCGGATTCACTCCAGGCAAAAGCCGTAATGCCGTAAGCCGCTAACAGTACATACATAAGGCAATCGTCGAATTCCTTCTCAGTCACCTTCAAGGTCTGAAGATTCCATGTCTATAAGCCATAACAAAAAAATGCAATAATTTGAGATTGATATACTTTTTCTGTTGGAAGGTTTTACATTATGAATGGTTCAGCTGATTTGTGTTGGAACAGTAGCTGGCTATTAATGAAGTGCGTTCCGATCGAGCAGAACTTGACAACAGGCAATACGGCGATAATCAGAGCGAGCGTTCTGATTGGCGAGCCATAATCTAGTGGCAGGCTGCGTGACCTCATTAGCGCTCGAGGAGAGGGCGCTCCCAGCATGCCTTGCGGTGGTCGGAGCGGTAGCCGCAGCACCACAACTTTCCAAACTGATTGCACCCAAAGTTAAACGACAATGGATTCGTTTACGCAGAGGCGCTGGAAATTAAAGGATAACACCAAAGTGAGGGTCGATGCTTATTGTGACACGAAAATGTCTCCAATGATGAAGTTGGTTCAGGAATCTTAGATGTAAAAATAACACTTAGGATATAGTTGAGGTTAGAATGTAGATTACATTTCAATAAAAAAAATTAGAGATGAGAGTTAGTAGTACAATCAATGCTTTACAGTTTAATTTAATTTCTGGAGTTTATAGATACGAGAGTTTTCTTTAAAAGTATCAAGGCATTGAAGCAAATACTTAAGGAGTGACTGTACTTTCAGCTTTCGAACAATTTAAAGTGTGACTGCCCGTGAACTGGAGATCATTAATTGCCATCAACATTTTCCTGTTTAATTTACTTCAAAGAATCGCATATACTCACTGTTGGAGTAGCCAAATGTTAAAAGTTTGATGTTGCTCCACTTCGGTTAAAAGTTTCTCAGAACATCACAGCTAAGCGATATCTACGTTTATCATTCACTACTCATGCAAACGTGATTATGATTGTCAACAACCATTATTTGTCTGGCTGGTAAGGATATTCTTTTTTTTTCTTTCATCAGTCTCTCGACTGCTTTCATGCAATTCTCTAGCTGTTCATCTCAAGAAACCTATTACAACCTATGAATTCAATAATCTGTTTCGTGCATTCTAATCTTTGCTGTCTTTAACAATTATTTCCTGCAACTTCTTTTTTAACAGCCCCAATGCGAACCAGAATTTCGTTTATTCTTTCTGTAACAAACTTCCAGAAGCTTATTTCCTCGCCAATAATTTCCTAAACACATCCACACGTATTTGACTAGTCAAAATAACTTTCAATATTCTTCGATGACAACATATTTCTGATTCTTTAGTTTCTTACTTTCTGTGCACCATACACAGAATTTTAGGAACTTCTGTTCTACCAGTTCTGACGACATCGTCCTGAATAGTTCCTATCGGAAAATCCAATTGGGGGAATGCATAAGTTACTCCTTAGATAATTTGAAAGATGTCATCACTTCGGAATATCCTATGCGTCTTTAATGAAGCGGTTTCCAGAAACCTTTCGCATTACCATACCGTTGATCGTTTCTTATTCATTACACCATAAAATCGAGGGAAAGCGGTGTCTAGGAGCACAACCCGCTTATGAGTCGGTTGTCAAACTAGGTAACTGTTAGCATAGGAACTATCTCAGACGCCATAGCGTCATTCGTGCTAACAGGGTGCTTGAATTGAAGGAGAGGTTTACATTTCACTGGAAATGGCAAATGCTTTCTCCACAAATCCTGTGTTACTAAAAGATGTAATCTCCGATTGAACTAACGGTAGCTTGTGAAACTAGAGGTCACTTTTCTCCGGCAAGATTACCTTCTTAGTTTTAGAGACGATATTTGAACAAAGATCGCTAATTTAAAACTCTGCCATGAGTTGTGTAACACTAGATGAACTTAATTAATTTGATGATTTCAGATTGCTCAAGGAAGAAATGACAATTTGGAAACATGATGGAGCAAAACATTAGCCGTGGTGGAGGAAGTTCTGTGAGGGCCACTGCAACTTATCAGCAAACAAGCCCAGCTGTAGCCCACTTCAAAGTTGGCAGCTTCTCTCTTTAAATAACCCGCTCTCGGCGCGTGCAGTTTGATTTAAGGAGCGTCTCGCGAGATCTCGCTTAATGCAGACGTCGCGCCTCCCAAGAGACATGATGCACGCCGTACGATCCGGAAATGGTTTTTATCTGCTGCTCGGCTCCGCTCGAGTGGGTTTGTTAACAGACAGTTATCGGAAAAACTGAATGAAGCGCATCCTCTTGATACGCTGGAAAGCTCTCCTAGCTTTGCAGCGTGAGTTTCAGAAGCATGAATTTTCATGAAAGAGTGGGGTGAGACGGTACTAAAAAGTTTACAGTAAGTTTTTCACGTCGAGGACAATAGCAACTGATTTAAAGGTATGATTCTGAAGCATTGTGGTGAATGTAAAAGAAACAAATTAGCTGAGATCAAATTAAGCAACCACCTGACCATATCCAATAAACCATAAAACACCTAACTTCGACACATACACCCAAAAATCTTTTCGTGTAAGAATTTTAAGACTTAAATATCTCTTCATGTAGTTTGCAATGTGAAACAACGTTCAGTATGAAACCGTAAGTTGACTACAACAGGGCAAAGACAAGAACGTAAACACAAGGAAGGTGGCTGCTGTTTCATACCTGTTTTCTATAGCAAAAAGAGAAATGTCTTTTGTCTAATAAAGACGCATTGAGATAATTTTTACAAGCCAGTTTTAAGAGATTTTTATTGTATTTGGTAATTCTTTGATAAATAATTTTTTAAAATATTGATGCTAGTGATTTGCGAAGCAAAAATCTAAACCGGAATTAAAACAAATATATGAGTTACACTCACGTGGAATAAAAAATTGAATTTTTCGTTAAGATAAAATAATGAGCAGCCAGTTAGCCGTCATGAATGTAATATACTTCATTGTAAACATAATAAGAGTTTTTTGCTGCCTTTATACTACTGCAAAAACAGATGTTTCCTTATAACAAAATATGCCTAGTTTAACACTGTCAGTTAGCAAAAGGCAAATGAAGGGAAATGACATTTTGAAGCAAGTAAGCTGTCGAATAATGCTGGAAAAATTATAAATTCAAACTGGAAAACGAAAGATTACCATCACGTAGTTAATACTATCACGAAAGTAAGATGAATGGCTTTAAAATATAACTCGAAAACAAATATATAAAGAAGAATCTATAGGTACGACTTCAAAGAAATTTGACATTTGTAAATTTGTGTTAATAGATCACATCCATTCATTCAATGCTGCAGCAGAATCATCATAAACTAAAAAGTGCCACTAAACCAGCGAACAATCAGATCATCTCACGCAAAATGATAAAATATTTAAAACTGGTCTTCCAGAAAATACTGTAATCTACCACAAGAACTTAGCGTTAACTGCAAATTACTTATTTACTTTCTCAACCATATGTGGGTACATACGAGGAACTTGAATATACAATTTACTAACACAGGAAGTACTCATTACTAGTATACGCTAAATAGCTTTAGTACCTGAACCATTCAAGCCAAGTCTATATTACACTGGCGTGTGGAAACTTCATACTCTTAAGTTTGGTAATTTACGTCTTCTTGACAAAATGTATGAATACTCCAAGTATTCAAAAAACACTAGACGCCAGTTCATATAGAATGGAAACTTAATATTTCCGTGCAGGTTTTTTGTGAAACTCACCTGCTCTTGCAGAAATCATTCTATCCGAACAGTTACACGGGTCCACTCAGCCTGCTATTCAATGAGAACCGAGGAGGCAACTCCTTGGTAATGGAAAGCCGGGAGTAGCATCAACCATTTCAGGAAAGGCATACGGAGCTAAACGCCCATTCCCTCGAGGATCTTTGAGAGGGAAACACCTAACATATGCCACATCGATAACGATATCATAAGAGGCGGAAGAAAATTGGGACAAGCAACGTGAAGTAATTCGGTCATGGTCTTCCCAGCAGTGATTTAGGGAAACCATGGAAAACCGAAATCTGGATAGCGTTACGGGGATTTGAACACGCAACCTTCTAAATGCCAGGCCCTACCGCAGATGGCAGTTCGCAAGCTAAAGAAGCCGGTAGTTTTATAACTCCGTGTGAACGAAAAATTGAAATAATTGTTTATTGGGAGCTCCTTTAACCAGAACACTTATAGCGATAATAGCTTTTTCCTTTCTTGAATATCCTCGATCGTATTTCCTGGTTAAAACCTCAACTATTAACCTAATTAAATGTCACGATTTATTAGTCACTTCTATCATCTCAGTTCAGAACACGCTGCCTTTATTTGGCGGTCAAATGAAGTCGGATGCAACTATTAAACACTGCAAGAAGTGTTACTTGCTAATGGATATTTCGTGTTCACCAGTAAGAGCCTACAAAGAAATCCGGAAGCACCTCTACGATGAGCACAGCTCTCGTGCAGTCTAGTCCAACTACTGAGTGCCGAAAAAGTTGTTTTGATATCAACACAAGATCGATTTTCGGTTGGATGAGAGAGCGGGATGGCGTTAAGAGCGCTCGACATCGACCGTAGCTGGCGCACTGCTAGCAGGGAAATTTCACGAAAATTCCGTGAATGTCACTGTTTATAAAAGAATTTGTGTTTCATACCACTTTCAGTCAATTTATCTATCGTTACAACATGAGGTACTTTGTATAATAATCTTCTGTGAAGACAGTTAGCTTTTCACGCATCTTCATAACTGCGTCGTCATAGAGTATTAAAGAACTAGTTGAGCGGCCTGGAGGCTCAGCGGGTAAGGCATCGGAATGGAGGTCACCGCTTCGAAATCCGGTCTCGGTTGTGATCTTCAGAGGACCTTAACCGGACCTTCAACTCTTGCACAATGTGATGGTGATGTACCAGAACGGTTCCCTCATTCGGGTCCCACGTTAAACTGTGGGTCCCCCATACCCGGTTTAGGTAGCCACCACGAGAAGTGCATTGCGCGACGAATCGAAAGCTCTAATCCTTCAGATCTTTAGGTCAATTTGAAGAAGAACTAGTTAAAAAACGTCAAACACGATGTAAATTGCTTTTCATCTGGAAAAGTATCTAAAAAACATAATTTCAAAGTAGAATAACAATCGCTATATTGCTTACCGCAACAAAAAATAACAAGTTTATCACAAATTCGTTGATATATTTAGTGATAACCTACAATACATTTTGTGTGAAGTTCCTCTAATTATTTGACAAATTTCCTAGTTTTTCATCTTCCGTAACAATTATAATAATAATAATTTATTTTGTGACCTGTTTCTAGTAACTGCTACAGTGAACAGAGAGTAAAAAAAGAAAAAAAAAGGTCAGCTAATAAGTACTATGTAGATTTACACGAAATACATTCTACTCTTAATATTTAGTTAGCAAAGGTAAAACGTATTTAAATAGACGGAGTAATATTTTTGCATAAATATAATCAACTAAGATGCATTATCATCTTGCTATGACTGCGACATCTGTGAACTGAGAGGGGAAATATCTGTGTCCATTATTGGCCCGCTGAAGAAGGTGGGGCTGCGCACCTCGTGGCAAACATCATGACCAAACAGGCCTTTTACTATTATTGATGATTTATTAGGATGTATGTAACAATTAAAGTGAGGTTCTCACGAAGATGTTGTCTATGGTGGATCCAAAACATATCAAATAAACGTACTAGAAGAATAATTAACTTCCACCAAAAAATTAGTTACCTCTACGGGATATGCTCTTTAGGAACGCATAGAGAAGAAGGATATTTTGTGTGTAAGTTAGTCTAATCAAAGACATAGATGGGAACAGACATAATATTGCTTATCCATGTAAAACAGAATAACTGAAGCAACGTATACACGAATTTGTGACCGAACGTGCTGGTTGAGAGGTTAATGCTCTGGCCTCGCATTCGGGAGGACGGCGGATCGAATCTCCGTCCGGACATCCAGATTTGGGTTTTCCATGGTTTCTCCAAATCACTCCAAGCAAAAGGCCATTGCCGAATTCCTTCCCGTTTCTTGTCCACAGTCCCATACCGCCTCTAATTACTTCGACGTCGACGAGGCGTAAAGCCATAAGCAAAAAAAAATAAAAATAAAAAAAAGGACTGCTAACGCACGTAGAGCTACTAAATCCATACTAGTAATGCATGTCTATAGGGGAAAAAAATGTCGGTTTATGGTTGAATGTTGCTGTTCGTCTAGATGGCAGACGGGTAACTCTTCAGTTTAATTTAGTTTAAAGTAAATCGATTTGAAAATATCAAGAAGTCACTAACATTTATTTCAGTGTATGTACAACACGTAGGGAATAATATGCATATTATATCGGAAAAACTGGTAGAAGTTTTCAAACCCGTTTCAAAGAACACATGAACGCTTTTAGATTAAACCACTTCGAAAAATCAGCTATTGCAGAACACATGTAAGACACAAAACATGTTATTAACGACATTCAAAATAATTTAACAGTGTTACATACGCAGTTCAATGCCAAGAAAATTCATCTGTTAGAACAATTAGAAATATTCCTCTACAAGATAAAAAGCCCAGAGCATATGTTAAATGTACAAGTAGAGTTTACTAGTCACTATTACTTTAATATTTTTAAAGATTTATTTCCTGTTTAATTTCAAGTACTAGAGACAAGAAAAGATCACAGACACGATATACTCTGTCAACGAATAATAATTTTCATCTTGGAATAACTTGTAGTACACATCATCTTTAAACTGTTTTGTTGTGTTTATATAAACATGTGAACCTTATACGACATCGAGTCTAGTACAGTGCTCCGCAGTAAATATGCATACGAAGCTAATTATTCAACATCTTGTCAATTCTGGTAAGTTTTTCACAATGTTTTCATATTTAAGCTTTTCTCTCATAATAAAACGTGTTCACGTCACTTACTAGAAATCATTTTTCAGCGCAGGAACAAACTTTACTAGGTACGAATCTCGCTTAAGGAAAATTCAAATCCAAACGTAAATACCATAGTCACCTGAAGATGGATCCACAGTGTCCGAAATGCATTGTGTAATACAATAAAAGTTGTATTCTAGTGACTGAAGGCCGTTTCCCATTCTACATTTATCTTATTAATACAGTCACGTCAATATAGAAAATTATGGATAAAATTAAATTAAATCTATAAAAGATTTTTGAGCTACTGGTTTAATGAATTAATTTCTAATATTTGTTTTGGTAATGTTCAGAAATGAGTAAGGGGTTTGAATTTAGATTGGACTTTCTCGAGTCGCTGGTTCCTAGAAACAAACGAGGTCTTCTTCAGGGTAAACAGGAAAGTTTTCTTGCAGCGTATGCAAAGTTCACTTTCTATTGGAAACAGTACCTTATCTCCGTCAAACGTGAAGTAAACAGGCTGGACCAGAAATTATTGATATATCCGCCTCCTGATGATCCCTGTAGATTAACTTTAATATTGTGAGTGGTAGATCGTGTATTTCTATCACCAACATTATAGGATTCTTAAATACGATCAGACAGTGTATTAACATCAGCCGAAGGCGTTCACTCGGAAAATAAAACGTACTTAACTTAATGTTTGGAAATAAGTAATGCAGGAACTACAAGAAAAAATTTTCTGCACCGTTTGGCTCACAGATCAAGAGAGTACGTTATAGCAGTTTAGGCATGAAAAAATGGTTGCTAATATAATAAATGAATAACGCCACTTATGTAGTTGCTTATAAAACGACGCATTTGGTGTTGTTATTCTCTTAATAGAAATCAAAATATTGCTGCTCTCTTTTTATAAGCAGATTCTTGGTTTTACGTTGACTCAGTTGCTGTCCTCTTACTTCCTGCCCTGTTCTGCTATCAGCGTATCCATACGACATAATTATCAATAATCTGATTAACATCGCTATTATTTGGTTCCTGTAATGTTTGTGTGTTCCACTATTCGGATCACTTATAAAACCAGTTAAGTGCGTGCAGAAAGACAATTATACTCACAGAGATTATTGTATAAATTCCTTTTCACTAGTCAATTCCAGAACATTTTCACTTTCTCAGGAGCTATGATTAGGCTCTAACTATGATTAGTCTTGTCGCAATATTAATTAATTTCTCTATATTCTCACTGTTACTTGCAACTACGCAATATCATCGGCATTTTATGCCATTTTTGTCTTGCATTTAAACTGTTTATCCATTCCTTTACATCAAATAATGCGCAAAATGGTGGACGCCAAGAACTTTTGAGTCTGCTCTCGCCAAGCCTGACTTACTAAATGAGGCTGGCCAACAACCTTGCCTACTCTTTGTGTCTCAATGCTCTCCACTACTATTATACCGAATCAGTTCAAATATAGTTTACAATTTCTATTTTGTTATTTTAGACCTGACATTTAGCTATAATAATACACACCAGTGTGGCTCAGTGCGCTGAGGCACTGCTCACTGGATTGTGGACGTTCCACGGACCGGCCGCGAGTCCAGGCCTCGGCGTACCGGCCGTCCTCACTGCGGTTTCTAGGCGGTTTTCCATAGCCATCAAGGCGAATGCAAGGACTGTCCTCAACCTCCACCTCATAAAATACACAAACAGAAAATACGCTTATCACATACAAAACACAATGACACGTTCCGTAGACAGATGGCGACACTGCACTTGCCACATCCTGGCCGTAGATATAACATGTTTGGCGTCAGCAAGGGCATGCGGATGTAAAATCAAAAGTTTTTTTTTTTTTTTTAAAATATTGGCCTTCGGTCATTGCGACCATTTATCCAGCTCCAATTTGTTTTGTACAGAGTATTGTATCAGGCTCTAATCATGATATTGTGGACACTACAGTGAAGACAGCACAAGACGAACATAACACTTAATTAAAACCACCCATGCCCGAGGCCGGACTCGAACCGGCGGCCCTTGCAATGCGAAGCCAGCGCGCTAGCCACTACACTGCCAGGGCCGGCAAATCAAAAGTTACAAACTCGACCATGCCAACGATAAGTTTTACTCATCAAAGGCAGCTGACCCCAAAATATTGAGAAAAGGTGGCGAAGGAGAAGAAGCATTAGCTATAAAAATGTTTTGCTACTTATTTCGAAATCGAAAACGCTGTGAAAGTGTTCTAATTTTTTCTGCCCCACCCTATAACATTAATCGTAACTACAACTATGATTTAATCAAGTTTCAATTCGTTTCTTTCGGGCTTCATTCTACCATTGCCTCTTGAAGAACTAACCCAGCATTCGCCTGGAGTGATTTTAAGTAAACATCGACAACCGGAATCTAGATTCTCTGAACGGAATTTGAACCCGCCTTTCAATTACCTTTCTATGTTACTGTCTATTAAGATAGAAAGCCCACCCAACCACGTTAGGGGCATCCATAAATTACGTGAGGTGAAATAAGGAGGGGGCGTGGCGCAATCTCACCAAGGGGGAGGGGGGTCTACAAATGACGTGAAAGTTGATTTTAGGGGGGGGGGTATTTAGACTTAGAAGGGTGAGACCTAAAAAAAAAAAAAAAAATGGTTTCAAAAGTTGGGAGGGCGATTTCTAGGGGTGGGAGGGTAACACGGCCCAATTCTCACCAGAGAGGGGGGGGGGGGGGTCGGACCAGATCTCACGAAGTCTCACCTGAAGGAAGAGGAAAATCTAATAATCATGGGTGATTGGAATGCGGTATTGGAAGAAGGAAAAGAGGTTAGTACTGTAGGAAGTTTTGGTCTACGTGAAAGAAATGAGCGAGGAGGTTCTTAGAATTTTGTGAAAGACATAAACTAGTCCTGGCGAACATACCATTTAAGAACCATCCAAGAAAGATATACACCTGGAAATTTCCATGGCATGCGGGTAGATATCGGCTAGATTATATCGTATCATAGTCAAGCTGGGACAAGGTATTCAAAATTTTAAACAACTCAGGTCTAAAATGTTGAGATCGACCAATACTTTACAAACTACATAAGTTGCTATAGTAAAAGTGTAGAAGTGTGCAATAAGAATTCAAGGAGTAATAATCAGTATGCTACGAATTTGCTGACTACATACCAATAATACTAGGTTAAATATAAAGATACCATCGGATGAGACAGAAGAAGTAATTTAACTCTGCTACTTAGGAAGTAAAATTGCAACTAATGGCCGAAGCAGGAGAGATGTTAAAAGCAGAATAAAAGTAGCAAAAAGAGTCTTCATGAAAAAGATAAATATTTAGTTTCAAATATTGATCTAGGATTTAGAAAGAAGTTTTTAAAACTCCATGTGTGGAGAAAAATACGGTAGCGAAGCAAGGACTTCAGGAATACCAGAGACGAAAACCGAAGCATTTGAAAAGTGGTGCTACACAATAATGCTGAAAATTAAGTGGAAAGACAAAATACAAAATGAACGAGTTTTGGAAATGATGGGTGAGGAAAAAAGTTTCTGGAAGAAGCTTACGGAGAGAAGGGACAGGCTGGTAGATCATATTTTGAGACATGCAGGATTGATTAATTTGTTAGTGGAGGAACAGTCGAAGGTAAGAACTGCAGAGGAAGACAGAGATTGGAATATATGAAGCAGATAATTGAGGATGTAGTCTGTAAGGGGTATGTTGAAATGAAGACGTTAGTGGAAGATTGCATCAAATTGAAGGATTGCATCAAACCAGTCGAAAGACTGATCACAGTTAAAAACGAAAGATAGAAAGTAATTCTGTAACCAAATGTTGGCAGAAACCGAACCGTGCAACTCGCGGTGGAGGAAGCCTGGAAATGCGCTTTCTGTGATTGTTCTCGTCAGGCTGAGAGGGAGACGTTCCATCTAAACAAATCACATTGGCCGTGCTGTCAGACTCAGTGCTCAGGCCGCATATATAACGTCACGAACAATGCCGGCGGGGAAGACCCGAAGTTGGACCGAGTGATGCGTCTTTGAAAGTGACTTTCTCGCATTTTGTCATCTGAAATTTTAACAAAGTCTGATATCGTCAGACCGAAGAAAGTTCCAGATGTAAAACTTCGTACGGGCATCGGATTATGAAACTATTCCTGGATAAATCAACATGCTGAATGTAAGAGCAAGCAATTTCGTTAAAACTGCAGTTAACTTACAGAAACTTTCTAACATGAAAACAGTTTTTCTTTCACGAAACTGTTCATCTTTGATGTGAGTTACTGTTTTACTACACCGTTCATGCCATTGTTTATTCCATATTATTATATTTACATATTAGCTGCAAAGGTTTAACTAGAGTACACGCTTTTTGTCATCTTCTTTTTTGCTTTATCGTATTTTCCGGGACCTTCGTTAAGTCGTACAATGATTCGATTCCAATAAAATTTTGTATATTAATGTACTGGAAGAAATTAAATGTGCAACAGCCAGACAAGAAAGGTGGAATTTTAGGAACCTTGTAGGTATAGCCAGGGTCATACCCGAATGAAATGATAACAGATTGAAATGGATCAGGATAAATTTATTACCTTTAGATTCAGTTAATAAGAAGTGCGCCCATCTTTAGCACCTATACATGCGTGGATCCTTGGCACCATTGAGTAAATATGTGTTCGAATGTAATCTTGGGGTATATGTCTCTACGCCTGAATGTCTTGGGCAGTCGATGTTGCACAGTTTGTGACTGGTGACCATGTGATCTAATGTGTCTACTCCTAGCATCCAAGACATTGAGGATAAATCTGGGAACCGTGCAATCCGAATTGTGTTTGTAAGACTCGTGTTGTGATGGCCACAGTTTGAGGACGGGCATTATCCTGTTGGAAGATGCGATTTGGATGTGTAACGTATCACAATAGGGTGCAGCTCCCCATCCACATAGTGGTGTGCTGTCATTGTGCCTTCAACAACAACCAACTCAGTCCTGCTGTGGAAACTGCTTGCTCCTCAGCCATGACACGAGTGGCTGGACTGACGTACTGAAATCACAGCAGAGTAGACCGTTTCTCCACTACACGTTCTTTCTATTATCACTTTGCTACAGACAGAATCGAGACTCGTCACTAAACATAAATTTACGCCATTCACATCTTCATTTGCGTTTTGCAGTACACCAGTACAGACGATACTGGCAATGAAATCAGGTTAATGGAGCACTTGCATAGGAGTCAGATAGTGTAGCCTAGTTTCAGGAAATTGTTTTACAATCGTCCGGGGGTCCACTGCTTGGATCTGGTCAACCACACGAGCAATTTGGTGGTTTTCACGTGCTGTCATCCTTCTGTATGGACCTGTGTTGCTCTAGGAGTACTACCGCCTTCTTTCATCTACAAGTCTGTTTACTGACAATGGTCAATAATTCGGGAGACTGCATTCATTTCAAACGCGTCAATTTTCCGACCTCTCTCACAGTTAGACATTAGGGTGTAGAGGGTCAACACTCTTCGTCTTGAATACTTGGTCAACAAGAACTTGTGAAAAAAAGTGTTACGTTACACCATACTGTTCACCATTTGTACGCTAAAAAACATAACAATTGGTACTCTCTTCAAGCTGTGTCTTTTTTACGCGAGCAGCCTAATATCACTGCTGTTCCTTCTAACCTACTGATTGTTTGTCCCCATCTTCCAACTACTCCATTGTCTCTGGCAGACATTAATCGTTAATTATTACACCCTCATCTCGTGGTGTCTCTACTCCTGCACTCATTGTTTATCCCAGATCTGTACTTTGTGTTTTCTTACTTTGCGCAACCAACTACAGTCTTCTCCGTCCGCACGCCGACTGCAGTCTGTTCTTTCTTCTTTCACGGTCATCACCTCACTGAATCCAACTGTCGCCTGCGCTGGAGTACAGTGTGTCTAGATTGACTATCGCGGGTGAATGTCTCTACAAAATCTAAGTGAATATTTCACTGCAGTCAGCCACGGCGAGGGCAAGCTTTTTACAAAGAGTGATTTAAGGTACGGCTATCCCTAAATACGACCGGGAAACCGAACGGTTCATCTATACAGCAAGTATATAAGATGGTTGAAATATTCGGATATGGTTTCGTGGTAGATTCGCTGGTAAAAATGGTTTAAAATCGACTACTTCGAAGGCCGCTGACGTCTTTGTTTTAAAATTAAAATGTTGAAAAAATATATTAGTTTGGTAAATATTTTAGTTTAATAACGTGGTATAAACATTTATTCCTCACATGTTACTGTAAGATATTAATATATTTCGATATCTTTTATCTTTGTGAAAACTTTTTAGAATGTAATTTAACAAAATTTTAGAAACCAAGTTTGGGTTTGGGTCAACCAAAAACATAAAACGTCTAAATTTGAAGTTTCTAACTTATTCCGTAGGCTCCCACGGCAGAGGGACGGCCAATCGAACAAATGGACGGTCGGACGGCATTAGAGCTCGGTTTAGGTACACTACACTAAAAGTTGGCGTTACTTATTGCAGCTTCAAGTTATAAACGATGTAATGCGTCATGTGTATGTAGCTATTGTGTTAATTATTGGCTCACGAGGAACATTAACATAAACCAAACTAGTATCTTGATTTTAACTGTTGTTGTCATAGCCCTAAGTAAAAAACTTTTGAGAGAATGGATTACCAATGGTACTACTATGATTATTTTTACTTCATGTTGACGAAGTTAAAGATTAACGGATTTCTGGAGCTACGGTTACGCTGGAGCTAATAGCTATCATTAAGCCTGATAATAGGTTAGAGCAGAAGTAAAACATGGAGTATTCTTTCAATCCAACATTACAAAGGGCGCAGTGACGTCGCGAGTGTTCCACCGCAAAGAAAACACCGACACTAAAAACAAGTTTAAAATTAAGACGCGTCTGTTTCCGAAGCTTCTACATGGGAATTCATCTGATGCGATCCTCTTTTTGTGCTGCAATGTAAATAGTGATGGAGACGGAAACCATCGACCATAAATAAAAAGTGTTGGCAGTAATCTTTGATCTTGCCAGAAGCTCTTAAGACCGAGCGTGGTGGGTGAACGGTTAAAGTTCTGGCCTCGCATTCGGAGGACGCGGGTTCGAATCCCCATCCGGGCATCCAGATTTGGGTTTTCCATGGTTTACCCAAATCACTCCAGGTGAATGCCGGGATGCTTTCTTCAAAATGGTCATGGCCGAATTCTTTCCCGTTCCATAGCCATCCGCAAGCCACAGAGAACAAAATCTCCGACAGATTATTTGTGGATTTGTTTCTGGATAAATTGAATAATTTTAAATGACTTGTGATTAAATTCATATTGAGCTGTCATAGAGTAACTGTATAGCATGTTTCTGGTCACAGTAGTGGCAGATGTTTTTAAATAATTTTGTAATTGCAGCTGTTTTTTGGTAAAAAGTGATGCCGTTCACAAGAAGAAGAACTCTCTGTTCTTTTCGTTCGAAATTCATGTGTACGACAATCTTGATCCCCACTGACAATGTCAAAAATTTTAGTAACTAAGGTCTTACCCAGGAACAGAGCTCTACAATGAAGGTAACGACAGTCTCGTGTTATTTGTAGAGCGTAGGTGGAAAACCAAGTTACATACAGCGCTACGTAGATCGCTGTAATAAAAAAAGGCAGAAAATTTACTTGGAGCTGTCGACCTGATCAATACCATCACGTGAATTTGAGACACTAATTTATTTACTGTCCATAAATTTCATTGAGTGTAGTCTACTTTTAGCCTGGTGAAGCGCTTTACATTTTTATTAAATCTCACGCTGATCTCCATAAGAGCAGAGGTTTATTTTTTGTTTTGGCTGGTAGTCGTTCCAGTTAAGCGACAGGCCATTAACGGTCGAAGGGCCAAGCCTCTCATAGTGGGAGAAGGGGGTTCACCGCCCTGTGTAAACGACTCCTCTCCTTACTTATTGTCAACAGCTTCCGAAGTGATGACTAAGAACGTATTTGGTGTATACAAATACACAATTCGATACTATCCAAACTGTGCGTTCTATGAAAAACTATCACTTATAATTTGTTATTTTTGGTCTATACAAAACTTATTCTGTGGGTTTTCTATAGCACTTAAGGGCTTTATTGTCTTTCTGTAATAATTCCTTTTCATCAAATTTCCTGGCAACCCTTTCACTTTAGATTTTAGGCATTTGATAAGATGGCTTGATGTGCTAATCTCCATTGTTGGCAGGCCTCTGTGTTACTTTTTGTCACTGCGCGTTTAGAAATATTTCACTGGCTACCATAAAGTTTTCAATTTCCGCAGTCGAGAAGAAAGTAGCGGAATGATTTAAGCTGAATCCAATGATAGAAAATGATCAGAAATAGAGGGCGTTGCGATAAAGTATGCATTTGGTGTAGTTGATAAATGTTTCATCGTATAGCAAACTGTGAAATGCTTGTATTAATAAGTACTAAGAAGTAAATACAATGTGGTAAAGAAGAAACAACAATGCATCCGCGCCGGGAATAGGTTGTTGTAAATTTGCATCGTGGACTCATTGCTACAAATTCTAGATTCTATTTTCCAGACTTCAGAGAAACTGTCGACGGTAAAATCTAGAAAAGTGCCTAAATTTAAGGGTACTATGATTTCGCTCGACGGTTACAATCTAATCACGGCAAGAAAATATATTTAAAAATTATGTTAGTTTGTGCATACTACCTAATGCTGAGGTAGTATGTTAACGGCATTATATATGATGTTCAAGAAATATTCCTATCAATCAATAATTAGTTTTATTATTCGGCAGTTGCCTACGTCCCAAGCATAACTTCAAAACTACAGCTACGCAAGAGATGGCGCTTTTTCTGGTCGGTGATTGTTAGAACGCATATTAACAACACAAATCAACTTACGTAGAATATACGACGACTAATAATACAGACATTCATTTTGCGATTTTATCAAAACTTGATGCCCGAGAGGTGATTTAAAATGTCGGCACGAAAACTAACATAAAGTGGCACAAAAGGCACCACGCTCTAGTACTTAGCTTAAGATACAAAACTCTGTCACCACATTAAAACAAAATTATAACAATTAAAACAATATGGCGGTGTAAAGGTTAGCGTTCTCGCCTCGCATTCGGGAGGACGGAGGTTCGAATCCCCGTCCGGGCATCCAGATTTGGGTTTTCCATGGTTTCTCAAATCACTCCAGGCAAATGCCGGTATGCTTCCTTCAAAAGGCCATGACCGAATCCTTTCCCATTCCTTGCCCCCATCCTTTCCCGTCTCTAAAGACCTCGCTGTTGAGAGACGAAAAGCAGTTTAAAAAAAAAAAAAGAAATATTGAGTTATATTTCTTAAGGGGCATGTACACGAGCGTCTTTTTCAGGCAACATTCTGGCATTTATTACCCGGCTACATATCCGGCAATAGATGCTCAATATACTGTATGACCCAGCAATGTGTGGCTCCACTGTTGCCGGGCATTTGATGCTCCATATTACTGCTCAACACTTCCTGTTTACACGCATTGTGTGCTCGGCAATCAGCATCATGGCTGAGGACAAAGTAATTGTGGCTGCTGCCTATGTTATCTTGCAAAATGACAGAAGAATGAAAAGGGAATCTCTGTACAAGAGCGGTCTCATGGCTCAGTGGTTAAGTCGTCTGACTGGAGATCGACAGGCCCTCGCCTCGAATCCCTGTCCCGGCGGGGATTTTCATAGACACTTAAACCGACATTCTCCTCTGGCATAGCTTGCTGCATAATTTAAAGTACGCCAGAACGCTTCCGTTGTTCGGATTCCACGTTAAACTATAGGTCCCCTGCACCAGGCAGGATTACCGAGTTAGGAATGCGCAGCCAGTAAAAACTCTGTCTCCAGCTCATTACGAACACACGGAATTATTATCTGTCTACAAATGTTATAGGGCAACAGTTTTATATCAGTTTAGTTGCTTTAATGTTTTCAGCGCCAATCTGAGAACATTTCAATTCAATCCAAAGTGTTCATCAACCATCGTGCTTCTTTCGTAAGACTCTCTCTCAAACGCTTACGAACATGTGTCTCATTCCACAGCCTTCTAGGTAGTCTCGGATGTGCTTTTCTCACACAGCAGCTCTTCTAAATCCGCTATCTGTCTGCCACGAACGAGAAGAAGCCTCCTCCCACCTAGTAATCATATTTCTTACCGAAGAACTTTATCCCGGTGGAATTGAGTGCTCAACCGATGGTCCACCCCGTCCCGCCAATACTCTATGATATTCGTGTCTCCGTGGCTAACGCAGTTGAACGACCGACAACACATACAAATCGTTCGTGGCCAACTCCCCCCGCATTGAGCCTCGCCAGATTTCTATTCGCAAGAAAGTAAAATGACCAACCTGATCCCTTACATACGGCACAACTTCAAGCTTTTTTTGATGTAAAAACTGATTCACGATACACCATTCCATTTCAATTAGTATTATATCAGTACTGAATTTGTTTAAAAAGCATCAGATTTCAGCTCCATTATGTAGTTGATTGGAAAATCGTCCTGTTAATTCAATGAAATTCGAATTATTTTATCTATAAAAACTTTGGAACATCTAACCACATTACGCCAATTATTCCCATAATGGCTTCTATGAATTCTATAAAACACCTCGACCCGATCAAATTTTCTAGGATAAATTTTGCAAGATTAATCTCTTGCATTTTAGCTGCAACGATAGTCTGCAAATAAAATTCAGGGAATGGTGGAGAGTGCTGCTCTATATGCCAAAATATGAAGTTACATTTCTTAAATTTCATTTGGCGACTCAAAGAAGATAAAATCCTTTTTTTCTTCGCCTGCATTCCTGTCAGTCACCCGACACGTTTTTTTTTTTTCTGGAAGTGCAGCGATGACCTTTTTTTAGGTAAAAAGGTTTTAATCCTTATTCAAGCGAGTCACTCCTATGAATCAAGGTTACGTGGTATGTGTGCTTTTAATTATGTTGTGTTGTCAATAATCATGTGAAAAACTTTGAAGGAAATTAGAAAGAAAAGAATAAGACTGTAATAAGAAAGATACGGCGCAAAGTAAAGTTGGTAAATTTTGTGATGTGCAAGGGGAAAAAAATGTTCCCCAAAGAAACCAAATACAAGTCAGCTGCGCGTGTACGTTCAAATAACTTAAGCGTTAAGGTAGATCAGCGAGAACGGAGCTAGTATAAAAACAAGTGAAAAACAGTTAAAGAACGTATTATTAACGACCATTATCGAATGTCTGTTTTGACAGGAGGAGGAACAACCATAAGTTTCAATCTTGGAGACAAAAATACTAATTGTCTGTAACAGTAAAACTAGCTACAAATAACAAGTAACGAGAGAACGATGATCGCCCAGAGTACTATTGTATATCTGCGGCATATATTATTTCCCGCCACAAAGCTGTGAGAAGATTACCGTAATAGTTGAACTGCAGCCGTTGGAACTATGTGATGTAATTTCCTACACTGTGACAGTGATTTAATATCCTCCATCGTCAATTCACGTAAAGCATACGTTACTATTCCTTATATGGAAACAATAAACAGGAGAGATCCCGGTGGCGCGTTAGATGTTGGTACGTTGTTTGTTTAGTGACGAAATTCCCGTACAGAAACACAGCCAATTATACTGTACGACACCTGTCCACTCTCGTTACGAACGTCCTTCCGTCCTACATATCTACATCTTAATCGGGAGGACTCCGGTTCGAATCCCCGCCCGGGCATCCAGATTTGGGTTTTCCATGGTTTCCCCAAATCACTCCAGGCGAATGCCGGGATGCTTCCTTCAAAAGGCCATGGCCGAATTCCTTCCAGTTCCTTGTCTCCATCTCGCCTCTAATGACCTCGACGTTGACTTAAGTAAAAAAAAAAAAAAAAAAAAAAAAAAAAAGAATAAATTTCTACAGAATCATTTTGTGTTCGGTCAATAGGAAGCAACAGTTGCTTCGGAAGAAGCGATGCCTGCGTGACGTATTGAAAATCTAGGTTCGGGCAGCTGTATGGTTCGCGGAATACTTGTTTTGTTCTACAGATAACTGCGCCTCACTGCTAAGGGTTTCTAAGATGAAGGAATGGATAACGGTTGGATCAATTAACCTAAAGAGAATTTACCATTGATTTAGACCAACAAATACAGTGCAAGCGTGAGGTGAAGTTATTCCCTTGGATGGTGTAGCAAATACACCCGAACAACCAACCCCTGATAACTGAGTATCATCATCGTCATTATCGTTCTACACTAAGGCAGGTTTTCATAAGGCCGCTCTTCATGTACTCCTGCATTCTGTCCTTCTCGTTATGTCCATGTAGTTTCCATTTGCTTTGGTGATATCTGTGATCATGTGTCTCCTTCTTCCCCTCACTGTCCTCCCACAAAGTAATTCTTCCAAGGCGTCTTTTAACAAGCACTCCCCTCCCAGCAAGTGTCCTATCCAGTTCTTCTTTCTATCTTTTATAACTTGTAGTGGATTCCTCCTCTCACCAATCCTTTCCAGCACATCAGAATTACTCCTTTTTCCATACAGCTTATTATTTCCATTCTCCTCCACATCCACATCTCAAACACTTCTATCTGTTTATCATCTTCTCGCCTCTCCACGTCTCTCCCCCATAAAGAGCCACATTCCATACCAAAAATTTCCTAGTCGCTTTAGCTACTTTCCCAATTATTAATCTTCCTTTCCTATTAAACGCTTCCTTATCTACAGCAATACGAGTTTTCACTTCTTGGTGGCATCTCAAGTCCTCAGTGATTGTTCTTCCAAGATGTTTGAAGGCTCTTACTAGGCTGATATCAGCTTGTCCTTTATTAAACAATCACCAAACTCCTCGTTTTTTCTGTATCAATTTTCATTCCAATCTCTTCTCAAGATTCATTTTGATCTTTCACCATTTTGTTTAGAGTTAGTTCGCATTCTGTTAAGTATAAGTCATTACTATACTTTTTATTATGTACAGAACATATCTGGGACACAATCCCAAAGATATTTTTGCTTAACGTTCTGTACCAACAACACCATCGCAATTTTTGATGGCTGTTGAGGATGGAGCGCTGAATATATCTTCACGGGACATCAGGCGACTACTGGAATGATCTGACCTCATATTCGGGAGGACACCGGTTTGAATCCCCGTCCGGGCATCCATTATATTATTCCAAATCACTCGAACACCAGGATAGATCTTTCAAAAAGTATTGACCGAATTCCGAGACTTTTATATTTTTTATACACAGTATGATTACAAAACGCAATAACAGTTTTCTAAATTTTTATTAACGGTGTATAAAATTGAGATCAATCTTCTTTGACTCATGGTGTTTTAGTCAGTATTAAAATGTTTTCTTCGGAATGGATCACTGGACCATTAGTTTTCTAACTTGGTGAGTATAAGATACTGATTTTCCACATCGTATTATACATGTCGTACGCAGAAATGCCTATAGTGACGATACGTGAGTATTTCAGACATCTTACTTGCATTTTGTATAGACGAACTATTATTTCTTCCGGAATA